>QLOD02000009.1:24801548-24816462 GCA_003260245.2 Sideroxylon spinosum
TATGGTAGGTATATTTTTGGATATATCCTTATTCAGAGTTGTGGTACATCCTCATAATAGTTTATTCCTCGAGCAGGAGCAAAACAAGGACTTCTTATCAGAGGAGGAGATGTATTGGAACGCCTGGCTGGCATAGATTTTGTTGCTTTAGATAAGGTAGCTCAAAAATCAATGGAATTGTTTTCCATCTCTTTCACGTGCAATTAAGTTTATATATTGAAAGATATTTTAATAAATTAGTGAGCTAGATCTTTGTTGAGAATAACCATTCAACTTCTGCAGACTGGAACCATCACAGAAGGTAAACCTTCTGTTTCTGCGTTGGCAACTTTGGTTCATGAAGAATCAGAAATTCTTCGAGTTGCTGCTGCAGTTGAGAGAACGGCATCACATCCAATTGCGAACGCTATTGTAACAAAAGCAGAGTCCTTAAATTTGAATATCCCAAGTACAAAAGGACAATTAACAGAACCAGGTTTTGGGTCATTAGCAGAAGTAGATGGATGCTTGGTTGCTGTTGGGTCTTTGCAATGGGTTCGCGAGCGTTTCGAACAAAAATCAGACCTCTCTGATCTAATGAATTTTGAACAGACTTTGATGCATGAATCATCCAACAGCAAATCATCATCAGACTATTCAAAGACAGTTGTTTATGTTGGACGTGAGGGTGAAGGTGTCATAGGTGCTATTGCAATATCCGACAATATACGCCATGATGCTGTATCGACCATCATCAGGTTGTGAAATCTTTCATATGATAATATAACGCTGAAAACCTAGGGTTTTGTCCTTAAGTCAACTAGTTTTTTAATTTTTTTTTCCAAAGTTAGGGCATGCCTTAACTTATTTCCTAAATTCATGACATAAAAGGCTTATTTCCAAAACATGCCTTCAAGCTTACAGGCAGACTTCCCACTCACGACTTCAATGCTAGGATGTCATAATTAGAGTCGCATTTGAGAAGTTCACCTTTATGCCTAAAGTCGTGTTTTTACACTACATGGGTATTGGAAACAAGTTCAAATCCACTACCTAAACCAAACCAAACTAAGCTTTTTCCCACTAGATGGGGTCAGTTATATGTATTTGACGGTGCCAATTAAATCTATCTAGGGTTATATCTTCCGTTAAATTCATGGAGGCAAGGTCATGTTTAATAGTTTCTTTCCAATTTTTCTTATATCTTCCTCTCCTTCTCCTTCTCCTTCTCCTTCTCCTGACAATCTCCATGCTTTCACACCTTTTAATCGATGCCTCCACTATCTACTTGGTCAAAAATCAACTTCGTTTTTGGCAAAAACTCAGACAGAAGAAGCTGCTCACAAGCGTGGGGAACCTTTCTTTCACTTTATTTATATAGTAGCAGTGTTATTGTTTTGGTTTACTGTTTTTAGACGGGGAACAACAGTAATAATGAGAATAACACATACAAATTATTTAACTAGACACGATCAGATTCAACTGGCCAAGCACAGTAGTAGTAAACCAAAACAAAATAAAGAAAGGCATGTGCGTGTATGTCAACTTATATATTCACGATGAGATCAAGTTTTCTAGTCGTTAGGACAGTAATATAAGTTTGAAATGCGGCCTACATTCAGAACATGGGCCTATAGCAGTTTGCAGCCTCCTTATTTAAAGGCACTGTTCGGCACTTCTATGATACCATTGATGACCTCACTGAATTACCGATTCTCTGTGCAAGAATATAGGGGTTATAAGTGCTAGTTTGTTTTGTGTAAATAGAAACTTTTTGTGTAGTTCACAGTTAAATTCTTAATGTAAGTATGTATTTATCTGAAACTTCTACATAATATTCTTGTCATGTGATTATCCTCTAGCATGTATCCTTACAATATTTTTGTGGCTGGAAGGCTTCGTCAGAAGGGAATCAAAACCGTCCTTGTATCAGGAGACAGGGAAGAGGCAGTCGCAAGTATAGCCAAGACAGTTGGAATAGGAAGTGAATTTATTCATGCGTCCTTGACTCCACAGCAGAAATCTAATGTCATATCAACTCTTCAAGCTTTAGGCCATCATGTTGCAATGGTAATCTTCTTCTATCAGGCATCTTTTTCCTCTGGCATTATATTTGAATGCAGACTGAGTGTGATTCAGGTTTCTATATTTTTTAATGTGCTTTGATTCTCTAGTTAATAATTCAAATTTTGAATATAACGAATGAAGATCCTATGACATTAATTTGGCTGCACCATGGTGTTTCAGATAAAGATGTCCAATAATCTGATTTTAGTTGGGTCTTGGGGAATGTTAACACGTTGCTTGAATTTGGTTGGAATTATATTAGAGTACTTGAAATTTTGGACCCTCAAGGATGTATTTGGATATACTAAATGGCCAACATCTCTAATGAAAATTACTTCTTCACTGACTTCAATTCTTAATTGCTTTATCACTTGAATGTTTTTGGGCTATTTGGTTAGTTTATTTTGGGGAGACAGTCTGGACAGGAGTTATGAAGTCTCTAAATTTACAATCATTGGTTTGATATTATGATGCCTATTTCTGTTGCTTGCGTGGAACAAATGTATAGGTGTTGGGATCCTTATATTCCTTGTTCTACTGTTTGAGCAACCGATACATTTTTATCATGGTTTAATACAATCACTAGAACGTTATTTATCAAAACAAACTACAATCACTGGAACGTATATCTATCCCATTGACATGTTCGATACCTTTGAAGGTAGGTGATGGCATTAATGATGCACCCTCTTTGGCCCTTGCTGATGTTGGGGTTGCTTTGCAAATTGAGGCTCGAGAAAATGCTGCATCAAACACAGCATCCATCATTCTACTTGGAAACAAACTTTCACAGGTATGTATTTTCTGTTTTCTGCCTTACCATAAGTAAATTACGCATCAAAGCTTTGCAGATTCAGAATCTTAGGAGGCCATAAATAACAAACTAAGAGGCCGAAGTGTCTGGTTTGGTTTTTCAAACTTCACGTTCCTTTGTTGTTCTTCTCTAGCAGTAGGGGAAGAGGGGGGGTTTCTTAGGAAGAAAAAGGATAGCAGATTCCCAAACTTTCCAAGGTCAAACTAAAGTAAATCAAATTGCTGGTTACTTTACATTTACCCATAAGAAAAGAGAAAAGAAGAATGAAAAACATTGTCGTTTACTGTGTAGGAGATGGATGAATGAGTGATGGATATGCTTTAAATAGAAAGGAAGAAAGAAAAACATTATTATCTACTGTCTAGGAGATGGGATGAACGGGTGATGGATATGCTTTCTTAGAAATTGGAGTAAGGATGCCTCTTCCCATTACTTTGAAGCATTGTACATATTTATAAATATGATCTTACGTCAACATAGGTATGTTGCACTTACAACATGGTATCTTCAATAGCTTTTATAGGTGAATATGCCAAAATCAACCACCCGTTTAGGTCTGTGCAGAGAGAATCTCCTCTAAATCAACCACATTCACAGCATTTAATTCACTAGATTTATTGGACAAGGTTGCAATCCCTGCAGCATCTAACTATATAAAAGCAACATACCTGCTACTTGTTGTAGATAGCCAATATTCTAACAATTATTATAAAAGCAACATCTCCTAGAAATCAAATCCTACCATATATACAATATTATAGCAATTATTATTGTTGTTGTTGTGCTTGGTTCGTGATAGTATGAAGAGGGTTGTGCATTGTTAATTGGTGTTGCTTGTGTAAGAGAAAATGAAAGACTATTGATCATCTTTCATAGATTGTGGATGGATGAAGGTAATGTAGGAATTGGCCTTATTGCGGTTTAGCATGTCTTAGGTGTTTCTTATTTCCTAGTGTTATAAGGATGATTTGAAACATGGTGGGGTGCAAAGATTAATATGAGGGGGCGGGGGGAATGGACTTTTTTTTTGTTCTGCTGACAAAGAACAAACATTTTGTGAGAATACGGAGGAAGAAAAACTATTTATGAAGCTACGGTTAATGAAACCGCATTATGATCTTGCGGTTCTTGGCCATTCAATCCAAAACTAAAACAGCACAACCATTACGCGGTTGTTGGCAGGCCCGCGGAATTCAAGAACCGCATAACCATATTGCGGTTCTTCCAAGAACCACATAACCATTTTGCGGTTTTAAGCTCCAACACCACCAACTCCAACTCCTTCGTGCATAACCTTCAAAAACCAACCTGTTTTATAACTTGGTTACTAATAATAATAAACAAGCACCACAAGCTATAAGAAATTGAAATAGAACCTTAGACAAGTTAAAAAAAAAGCATTTCAAAGAAGAAATCAGTGTTTACATTAAATAGAACCTACATAATGAAATAACACAATAATGTCATAAAAATAAGAAAGTAGCTGCATCCATCTATGATAAAAGGCTAGTGGGTGCCACAACTAGGAACCTTCCTACTACGTGCCGGGTTCCTACGTCTATTCTCTACTTGTGGCTGAGTCGGGGGCTCTGTTGGTTGAGAGGGTTGCTTGATCCCTTGTACATGTGTCAGGGGCTCCTCCAACTGTACCTGAGTCGGAATCTCCACCTCAGTCTGATATCGAGATCTCGTCTTCTCTTTCCTCGTATAATGCAATGGATAGGATACTCATGGACTGTTGGGTGGTAAAGTGGGAGCACCTAATCGAATATCGTCTGGTGGTGTATCAAACTGGACAAACTGTGAGGGCGACCAGTCGGTAGGCTCGGTGATAACTGTATAGTCATGGATGCTGGGTAGGTCAGTAGGTGCACTGGATGATATCGGCTGGTCTGATGTAGATGGGTACACTCCGGTAAAAGTGCAAGGTCTATTTCTGGCTGAGACTGATGGGCCAGCTGAGGTAGACGGTCCGGTCCAAATCCCTCCGATCTAGACCTCCTACCATCCTCTCATAGTCGATGCTCCTCATTTAAAGCTGCAATAGTCCTTCGGCCTGTCGCCCTTAAAGTCGTCGCCAAACGATGTACCTCTTCCATGTTAGTGCAGCTGCAGAGCCATGACAGCGGTTTGTACCTGAAACCGTTATCAAATCATATTACAATATAACCCATTCCAAATAAGTAGCAAAGAACATTGTAATTTGACTATGTTCATACTAATATTTCTTTCGTGACAGTCACTGGCTGAGACCCAATGGGAGGAATATCGCGACGAGGTCCAATAGGATGCCTCGTAATCAACTCATACCACTGTATATACGGATCACTGCGATCTAGTCGACCCACAAGTGGTTCAGCAGTGACCACACGAGCACGCCTATCGTCCCACATAGCAATGTGATCCGCATGAAGTAAACTCCAGTCAGTACCTGCCCGACCTCGTCGGTCAATGGCATGTAATCGCTCAGATGTGTCACGTGCTGGGCTCGTGCTGCACCAATCCCAAACTGCCGCAGTACGCGATCGGATAAGTGCATCTCAACTATGTCGTAGAAGATCAATGGGGATCTAGTCCGTCATATCTCCCGGTCGTGCACTGGGATAGGTAGATCTTCTGGATATGGCTGCCATGTTATCTGAGCGTCTACCATCAAGTCTAGCTGGTCTGTGTACTCAACAAGAGTACGTGTAGATGTCAACGTAAGCCCCGCCCGCCATCTGTTTACAGTATAGTTACGAGTAGCTTAGTGCATTATGTAAATAACTAGTAAGCTTTGCTAACATAGAAAAATATGAAATCCATGTAACATTGTTATACCTGCAACAGTATAGGTCTACTGATCGCTCAATCGGTAAAGCTCCGGCTCCTGGAGGACCCAAATGTGGTGCATCGGGTGGATGTCCCGCATCCGCGGCATCTGGATGAAGTGCATCAAGGGCCTCAGGCTAAGGTGCATCGAGTCGTCGGTCTCGACATCGAACAACCGGACGAAGTAATGAGAACTTCTCCCACGCCCATAGCTGTAGGATGACTAATGGGCCTGCTATCTCCTTCGCCCGAGTCTGCGATGCCCTGCACATCTCCCGATAAAGACAAGCCAAAGCTGTTCCTCCCCAGCTGTACTGCCCAACATGGTCCAAATCACTGACCAATGGTAAAAACATCATCGGGATTAGGTTCACCGATTTATTTGGAAACAAGCAACCTCCAATCAAAATAAAGAGTGTGTCACGTGCATGGTGGCGCACTAAGGCATCATCTGCATCGGCTGGGAGGTGTCCAAAGTACTGCAGTAACCAGCTGATTCTAATTCTGGTGCCTCTGATAGCGCTGGCAGGGGGTGCCACACCAAGCTGACCATGAACAAGCTCAATCCAGCCCTGTCTCGTCAGAATCACATCCATGCTTGTAGCAGCCATCCCATCAACTGACAACCTGGTAATGGCACTGATGTCCTCCAGTGTAATGGTACACTCTCCGATCGGCATATGAAAAGTATGGGTCTCCACTCGCCACCTCTCCACAAGGGCTTTGATAAGTGGCCTGTACAGCATGATACAGCCTAGACGATAAAACCCGTAGACCCCTGCTCTGACAATGTAATCTACAATGCGGGCATCTCTGGGTGGATCGGTAAGATCTCTCATAAGGCGTTGGCCCGTACAAAGATCAAGGACTGCAGACTCCTGAATAATGATAATATGAAGTTTAGTTATGAATACTTAGGTCCCGTTTGGTAACGTTTTCGTTTTCTATTTTTCTGTTTATATTTTTAAAATTCTGTAAACTGACAACAAAAACATGTTTCTTAAATCTGTTTTCATTTTTTTTCCAAAAAAATGAAAACTTAAACAAGAAAACGAAAACAGAAAAAAATGTGTTTTCACTCTATTTTCTTTTTCTGTTGCAAACATTTTTATAAATTTCATTATCATATTGAAATAAATTACTTTACTCAAACAAAAATTATTTTAAATAAATAATTTAATTTAATTAAATAAATTATTTAAATAAATTTTTCATATATTTATTAATTATTTTTTAATAAATAATTAAATTAAATTAATTATTAAATAAATTTGTTTAATAGGAAATATTAATTATTAAATTATTTTTAAAAAATAAAAAATTCTAATTTAATGCAATAATTAATTTAATTTAATTAATATAAATATATTTTCTTAAATAATTTTGATAAAATATAATTTAATTTGACTATGATATTTTACTAAAATAGTTTAATAAGATATATTTTTAATTAATTTAATTTAATTTAGTAATTATTTGATTAATATAAAATATATTTCATTAAATTAATTAATTTAATTAATATAAAATATTTTAAAATTATTTTTAATAAATAATAAAATTAAATTAATTAATTTAACTTAACTTTAATACTTAATTTACTTTAATTAATTTAACTAATATTGAATATACTTTATTAAATTATTTTTAATAAATATCACGATTAGATTAATTAATTAAATTTAATTTAATAATTAATTAAATTTTGTTATTTTAACTAATATTAAATTATTTTTAATAAATATCATAATTAAATTATTTGAATTGTTATGAAATAAATTCTAGTAAATATTATAATGAAATTATAATTAATAAATTTTATATTTATTGGATTAAATGATATAGTAATTATATTTATTCAGTTTTTAAATAAATAATATAATTAAATTAATATGAAATATTTTTTTAATTTTGTTAAATTTTTAGAAACTAATAAAATTAAATATTTTTATGAAAATAAAAAATTAATAATTATAAATAAAACTGCATTTTCAAACACAGTTTCTGTTTTCGTTTTACAAAAAATAAACAGCAACAGAAAACACAAAACAGAAAACGACAACAAAAAACAATAACAGAAAAACGACAGCGTTGTCAAACGGACCAATTATGAATGAAAATAGTAATCATCTTCATACACTCGTAATATACCACACCATCCCATATGTCCGTCGATCTATGTCTAACCTGTGACCCTAGCACAGAGGCATCACGCGGTCCTGACGATAACAAAGGAGCCTCCTGATCACCAGAGGGATCCATGACTGATACACAAAATGAAATAATTAGTAATAGTTCGGACATATGTAACTTACTTAAATGATTAATGACAAACTTATTAAAGTACATAACAAAGCAAATACAATAAGATTTCATCAAAAGTATTTCATATTACAAAACCAAGCTAGTTCATGTCTTACGAATTACTTAACAAAGCAACCAAACATCTTACGAATTACATGACAACACAATAACAAGAAGAAATCATAAAACATCTTTCATATTACGAAACCAAGCAATCGAAATACTATCTAGCCCGTGCGTCTTCCAAGATAATTCCTCCTAGTATGACCCTCCTCACGGCAAATACCACACCGCAGTTTTGTCGAACTTTCGCTCCTATCCATCTCATTTGTAATACGAGTTGACATTAGCCTTCCTTTCTTTCGCTTCAAATTAAGATTAGGAATGAAAGTTGAGATGCTTGGCACTTCCCAATATTTGGGATCATGTAAGGGTTGGAATCGGGGAGCATACGTTCTAACATAGGTCTCAGTGCTGTACTCCGAAAGAATCATGGCCATCCAGTCAAAACGCCGTTCCTCACAAACCGCAATGACATGCGAACAAGGGATCCGAATGTTGGTCCATTTACCACATGTACAGGTTTGATCTTTCAAACATTTCACCTGTACACGGCCACCCCCATTTACACGGTGGCCAGTAGTTACCTTGTATACACCATCAATGTGATTAAATCGAACAATCCAGTGTCCTCGAGCACGTTTTTGATATTTACCAATCAAATCCAGTACTGCTGGTGGATGTCGAAACCCCGCCACCTGAGCTGCCACTGAAACTTCACTCCGATTACTAAAGGATGTTATGACTTTGTAAAATGTAAACTGAGCACATGCTGCAATAGGTAATAATCTGGCACCTCGCATTTTATTGTTGAAACATTCTGAAATATTCGTTGTCAAATTTCCTTACCTATGCCCCCTATCATGACACACTGTCCACTTTTCCAGCGGGATCTCGTTGAGATAGTTTCACGCTTCAACATTAAGATCTCTAATCATCTCCATTATTGCGTCAAACTTTCGAAACTGAGGAGTAGTTGCAGCATGAGACATTAGATTATTTATATGAGAGCCAGGATACTTTTTCTTAAAATTAGCCTGTACATGCCTCAAACAAAATCTATGAACGGCGAAAGGGGGCGCCTAGCCACAAGACAGGTTGTTGATGGCGTTGGTAATGCCAGCATGTCTACCGGCAATCAAACAAATGCCTCGCCTGTTTGGAACTATATGTCTCCACAAGTTACGAAGGAACCAGGACCAACTGTCTACTGTCTCCTCATCAACTACTGCAAAAACCAGTGGGAAAATCCGTAGGTTAGCATCAGTCCCCATAGCAATGAGTAATTTTCCCTTATACTTTCCATACAAATGGGTCCCATTTACTGTTATGACCGGTCTACAAAAATGGAAGCCGTTAATAGATGGTATGAATGCCCAAAACACATACTTAAGAATGGCAGTACCCGCAGCAGGTCCAGGCTGGTAAGAGTAATCAACAACACTTCCAGGATTATATGTTTTCACAACATGTAGAAACACTGGTAGCTGACTATATGATTCTTCCCAGTCACCGAAAATACTGGCAATGGCCTTCTGTTTCGCAGCCCAGGCTTTGTTATAGAAAATCCCGTATTGAAATTGATTTTTCACTACCACAGCCAAAAAACCAACTGAAACGGATGGATCTTTCTTCACCAATTCTTCTATATGCGTTGCAACATAATTAGCATCTAACTGGGCGTGATCTTGATTCATGCGAGCATAAACACAGCTATGGGGACCCTCAAACTTGGTGATCTCAAACTGACCATGTCTTCTAAGTTTAGTAGCTCGCAGTCGCCAAACACAAGGCGTTTCCCCAAACATCTTGCACCTAATAGCCCACCTTCTTGTATCTGATTCTGAATATGCCTTAAGCGCCTTGATTAACTCAGTCTTGTCCTTGAAGATAACTCCAATACGAGGCTCCTTGGTCATAGGGTCCCAATTTATACATTGAAACCTAGAAGTTGATGCAGTAGTGCTGGGCTCAGGCAATGTAGTGAATGTTTGCGACGCTGGTTGATGGAAACTATGCTCACCCTCTTCTACCCCCTCGTTTTCATTAAAGCTACCATCTACGTCATCCACATTGTTACCATCTAGATTGACATTAGTATCATCATCTAACCCAAATAATGCGTCTTCCTCTGCCATCATAGCTTAACAATGCGTCTTCCTCTGCCATCATAGCTTCCATGGTAAGGGGCACATGTGATGCGGCAACACCTGTTTGCTCCTCGTACTCAGCCAGTTCTCGGATTGCCCCCCATTCAGTGAAATCTGCATGCAAGCGAACGTGAGCCGATTGGAGGTCAGTATTTGATGCATGTTCTCCCTCAGAATTAATGATAGGTGTTGTCTTCACGTTCGCACGCACAGTTACGGGTCGAGAAGAGTCAGCCGACAATGGTCCATACTCTATGTATAAGTCAACATGCGTCCATTTTAATTGAGCTATGGTATCCATCATTGCTCTAACCCCACTATCATTTTTCACCCGAAATTGCCTGTAATGAGCAACACTTCCAACAATCACTGGATATCGATATATAACATGAGTCTTTACCCGAGCCTCCTCTACAGTCATTATCTTGCACAATTCACTTATTAGTTGTTCGTAACTTATCGTGGTAGGAATCCGAGTACTTTCCTCATACTCACGATCATAGGATAGCCCTTCATCCGTCGAAGTTACATTCCCACCCCAAAAGCAAAATACAGTCACGTTTTGTTCTGACATGGTACCTTCTGTTACGTAAATAATAAAGTCAACATTAGGAAAACTAAAACCATGAAATATTAAATATTTCATTTCATAAACCATATAACATTAATATTGTAAATCAATTCAATTACATCACATGAAAATATAATCTCTCACTGTTTTCATAAATTTTTTAAATATTTAATATTTTTTAAATTAATTTTTTGTACACATTTATTAAACCTGTTACGTAACAGTAAACGAAAACTTTTATTTAAAAAGTATATTTAAACTTTATTTCTCTTCACAAATTTACTAAAAATAAATATTTAAATTAATAAACAATGTCAATATAAACTTTTTTATTATATATTTATATTTATTTCTATCAAATTTAACACTTTGTCAATTGATTTTTTTTTTATACTTTGTCGATAATATTATTTATCAATTTTAACACGTCCATTTTTTTACATCATATTAAAATCAATTATTTTTTTCAAATTCTATATTAAACTAATTTTTTTTTTTTAATATGATGTACAATAAAATTATTTTTAATATGACCGAGTAGTGGATGTGCAGTGATTTATTATATGAAGTATTTTTCAAGTATCAACTCCTTCAATAACAACAATTGAAAAATGGTTTCAGAAGTGGACCACGTACACAAAAGCTGAGCAACAATATTATCTGACGTAATCACTTGCAATATTACAAACAAAATCAACATCCAACAACAAATCCTACCTCTACATGCAAAATACTTCGTGCTAATGAGAGTATAAAAACGGGAATGCACTCACCGGTCAGTAGAGGTGAACCCGAGGAAGAGCCGTGGAAGAAAATGCCGATGAGTTACGCCGGAAAGGAAACGCGGACTTATGGGAAATGACTGAGAGAGAGAGAACCGGAGAACTGAATGAGAGAGAGAGAACAATCTGCGCGAAGAGGAGATCGTGGACTTATGGGAAATGAGGGCCAAGAACCGCATTATGGTTCTGTGGTTCTTCTAAGAACAACCGCAACATGATACTGTAGTTCCTAGAACAACCGCAAAATGATATTGTGGTTTCTCTCATCAATACACCGGTTAAAACCGCAAGATTATATCGCGGTTTCATTAACCGTATTCTTACAAATTGTTTGATTTCGACAGTATTCCCACGAAATCTTCGGTTATCATCAGCAGAACAAAAAAAAAGTCGAAGAAATGTGGGAGGTAATTCGTTTTGATTTGTGTTCGCTTGGAGGGAAAGGAATGGATTGAAGAGAGCAGTGTCTTATCCATTTTGTTCAGTTGGTTAGCTGGTGGAATAGAGATGGATTTGAATAGTTTCTTGGCTTTCATTGAAAACGTGGAAATTCATTGCAAGCCTAGATTCTTGTACAAGGGCAGCATCCCCTTGATACCTATTTAATAATTTTTTGTAGCTATTCATTTATCCAAAAACAAAAGTCTAACAATATAGTTGTTTCTAAAAAGTCAAATTGACTTTGATCTAGAAGGATTACCACACAGGTCAAATTTATTTTTATGCAGGTGGTAGATGCATTAGATCTTGCCCGAGCAACAATGACTAAAGTTCATCAAAATTTGTCATGGGCAATAGCATATAATGTTGTGGCCATTCCCATTGCAGCGGGGTTGCTCCTTCCCCAGTTTGATTTTGCCATGACACCTTCACTTTCGGGTATGTAAAAAAACTTTGTTCTTGTACCTTTCTATTTCCGGTATTCTATTTGTTACCCCCCTCCTATGCCTTTTTTTTTTCTCCCCCCTTTAATAGTGAAACAGTCCCAATTCCATTCATGACAATTGTGACAACTGCTTGCTTGATCTCACCACTGACACTAATAACCACCTTCTCTAACATTCCTCTTACATGATTGACTACCACCATCCCAGCCCCACAAAAGTAAAAGAAGATAAAACCAACTCCATGTTAATGTTAATTGTCTCTCTCTAGCACAACACAACACTAGTGACTCACCCAAAAAGTGAAAATTAACAAACCCTTGCTGCCTCTTTCACATGGCATGCCTCATCATCTCTCTCTTAGCTCATTCTTAATGGAAGAATATAAAGGTTTCACCAAGTAGTTAACTTTATTAATTTTATAATTCCACCAACTACCCCTAGTGTTTTTTTATTATAATAGTATAGATAAAAGTAATTTATGTTAACTTATTAAATTTTGAATTTTTAAAATTATTATTCATTCTCACAATACAGGAGTCTCGTGCACTGGATTGTTTTTTTTTTTTTTTTTTAATGTGTGTGATTACTACCATATGATGGTTTTGTCAGGTTTTATTTTCATAATCATGATTCCAACCATACCAAGTAAAATCCACGTCCATTATCAGCAACTTGCCATCTCCAAAATTTGCTCTCTCTCAACCCTCTTCCCCTAATTAATAATATCTGCTTACCAAAGAATAAATTGAGTTAACAGAGAGTTTTTTTTTTGTATTATATAATAAAAAGGACTATTTATTGTAATTTCAAAAGGGCATGCTATATTCCTATATTTGTTAGAAGTAAAATACTATTTTGCCAAAAAAATTACCATAATAATGTGGCAACAGCATAAGAGTAATTAAAGGGAACTTGATGAGTTTATAATTTCAAAGTGATAGGCTCATAAATTTGCCACATCATTTTTTGCAAATTTTTTGCCCATAATTTTTTCTTCCAGCCTAGAAGGAAAAATTTTCAAATGGGATGGTTAAGGGAAATTTCTATTCTTAGGGTGTACAAGCGCAGTAATAGCATGTAGTGTCCCACAAATAATTGTGGGGCCTTAATCTATATGATTGCCATCCAATATATTTAGCTTTTATGTATTATATTCTTGAGAGATCAACATATGTTTACTGTTTCATGAACAATACACGATATTAATGCTGGTTTTGGCAGGTGGGTTAATGGCATTGAGCTCGATATTTGTTGTGACAAACTCACTGCTTCTGCAGCTCCATGGATCTCAGAAGAACAGAGGAAAGAGCTCAACTGACAAACCCTCCAGACAATTGAAGTTGAGAACGTAAATGACATTGCTCTTTAATTTTGAGGAAGAGGAACCAAAACTCTCCCTCCCATTATCCAGCATTCACCAAAGAAAGAATAATCAAGCCAACCAGGTGTTCATTCCGGTGCCACCTTTGTCAATTTAGATATTTGTTAGTGACAGACATTTTTTGTGAAATTGCTAAATTGTCTATACTCATGGAGAGTAAAAACATGGATACGATTTTAGGAGTGTAACAGATGTTAGGGACGGGAGTGGTGGAGAGAATCGTAATTGATGTTTCAAAAAAAAAAAAAAAAAAAGTTGTCTGGTTTGCGTCTTCAAGAAATAGCGAATGACGTATACGTTTTAGTTGGTATTTCTGTTACCTTTGATTATTTTTGTGTTGGGAATGGAATAAAGAATCAATTCATTTGTTCACGGATGGTTGAAACTTGCTTGGTATTGTTTAGCTGCTTGTTGCCATTGCTATTAAATTTATTAGCAAAGGTCTCGTGGCTGCAACGCATTACCTATTCTTCGTGGTCTAGTCTGCGCACAAGTGTTTTGGGCAAACTTATTGGATTAATACACACACACACACAGAGCAAATAGATCTTCTTGTAACTATATTGAAAGAATAAGATCATCAAGGCTCTTTTTAGGAGTTTGAGTTTATAATAGGAGTCGTGTTAACGTAATTGTAAGGAAGGGGTTTTTACACAATAATGTAAATTTGTGTGGCATGAAGGCAGATATTTTTCTTTTATTTTGAAAAGATATGGAATGAAGGTCGATTGCGGAATACCTTTGTCGTGTGAAGCAGTTTTTAATCTTTTTATCATGCACATACAAAAGAAGAGCTAGGTAGCTCTCAAGAAATCAACATTACCATATAAGGATTTTGCTATTGGTGTCTTTGTAGAACAAACGATGCATTAGAGTGGAGAGAGAAGAGAGAGAAAGAAAGTTTTATATTGTGACATGCACAAAATGAAAGGGAGAGAATTATTCTACTGTGGGTCATAGCGATCATGATTCCAACAAAATGAACGGTCTCGATTTGCACATTCGTAATTTTACTTGGCTAAGCTCGTGGCATAAAATTTGAATCATTCATGGGCTGATTGATCAATTAAAATCCATCAAAACTCACTAACTTTTTGTACTTTCTTTT
>QLOD02000009.1:24851401-24864163 GCA_003260245.2 Sideroxylon spinosum
TTTATATAGAGTCAAAAGTTTTTTTGTCTACAATATGGAGTTGGAGGGTGAGATTATAGAACCTGATTTAGATATTTCTTTGTCATTTGAGAATATAAGGGTACGGTGTAGGATGTTTTGTACTTCTCTTTTGGCATCTTCTTGATGCGTTTATTAATCATTTTTTTATTCATCAAAAAAAAAAAAAAAAAAGAAATGAAAAATTGGAGATGGACCAAGCTTTGTTCATATTTGAATTCCTAAACAACTCCTACACTTAATGCTATTGAGGGGGTGTTTGGTTGGAAAAAAGTTGGCCAAAAAGTACAGTAGAAGTACAAAGATTTGATGTAAAAGTAATAGGTGGCAAAATTTGAATGGAAGAAAATACAAAAAATTGGTGCAGGTTGGTGAGTTTTGGTTGATTTTGGCCAACCAAACACCCCCTGACATGAATTGCTATGGACTCGATTTTCTTTTCTTCTTATTTGAATTAGTAGATATAATGCATCAGGTGCTAGTGTGGTTGTATCTTGAAATATGTTACTTAAATTACCCTTGTGGTAATTTCTCTAGCCTTGAATGCTTGATTAATAAATGCATCGTTTAATTTGAAGCGTCAAAACTAACTTATTACCATCACCATCTAATTGAGTCTGAGCTAGCTGCTGATTTTTTAGGATTTGGTTTCCTTTTTATGATATGTCCTCTGTTGTACCATTTATTAGAATTTGTTGTCTTTTTATAATCTCAATTTGCCTAATTGCATTGATGAACCATTTTTTGTTGATAAGTTGAATTGAATTCATGAATGATGTTAGTGTAGTTTCTGATTCTGTTAATTTATGAAACTTTGGATGATTTAATAAAAAATGCACCATTTGATTTGGACTTGGAGCATCGAATAAATTATAATAATTATCAGGAATATCTAAATTGAGCCTGACTTAACTGCTTGGTTTTTTGGGGTTTAGTTTTCTGTTGACGATGAAACCTTTGCTTTTCCATTTGTTGGAGGTGGTTGTCTTTTGATAAACCCAGTTGACTGCATTGCAATTTTCTGCTTAGGTGTGATGTAAATCTATTGCTGGCAACACTGTGCACACGTTCAATTCAAACCCGTGAAGGGATTATTGTTAAAGCTCTGGATTGTAACGCTGCTGTTGCAAGTCGGGACGCTCTGGCGAAGACTGTTTATGCTCGGTTGTTTGATTGGTATGCTAGTTATTTAATTTATTTTCAGTAACCATTTCTTTTGCTTGATGCAAAAGCTTGTTGTGGCAATGTAGTTTTATGACTTGTGCTTTGTTTCTTTCAGGCTTGTTGAAAAAATTAATACGTCTGTTGGGCAAGATGAGGATTCTCGAATACAAATTGGAGTCCTTGACATATATGGCTTTGAATGTTTTAAAAACAACAGGTAAATATAATTTTCCTAGATGTTTTTTGGATCACTTCTCATGACTTTTCATTTTTCTGTGGAGCGTGTTAATTAAATTAGTGAATGTTTTCTGTTATTTATTATTTTGTTGGTGAAGCTACATTAGATTCCCAAGGAGAAAAGAGGAACCAGGAAGGGTGATGTTTTTTTTCATTTACCACCCTTCAATTTCTGTTTATTTTTTAAATATTTTTTTTTTCTGATCATCAAATTGGTTCCAGTGTTTTATTTTCCATTGTTTACTTTATGGAAACCATTCACATATTTTCATGATTCAGTTCGTGGTTATATATTTCCTAATTGATTGGTTTCTATGTTTATTCTTCAGTTTTGAGCAATTTTGCATTAACTTTGCAAATGAAAAGCTTCAGCAACATTTCAATGAGGTGAGCAGTGATTTTTGCATATAATGATGTTACCTATTTTTGGTATGTCATATGCTGACTGATTCTTTATTGACTGTGTTTGTTTTGGTTCTTTCAGCATGTATTTAAGATGGAGCAAGAGGAGTATCGCAAAGAAGAAATTAATTGGAGCTACATTGAATTTATTGACAATCAGGATGTTCTTGATTTGATTGAGAAGGTTTTCCCTGATTTTAGTTGTTGGCTATTCTTCTGTATTATTCCTTACCCTTTTTACTGATGAAACCAAGACATATTTTACTTCTATAGAGGGGGCGTTTGAAGTGACAAAAAGTGAGATAATTTGTTAAAAGTTGTGGATTTGTAATTTGTGTAGTGAGATAAAAAAATGAATAATTTTCAGAGGTTTTCAGAGATTTATAGAGAAATATAGCGTGCCAAATGCACCCAAAATATAATAAAGCATTCAAATGCAATGAAATGCATCAGCATTCAACTTTTTGATATTCTCGTTTATAGAGTGGTTTGCTTGTATTGATTGTTATTCTTTTGCTCATTGTGAACTTCACATTGCTTGTTTTGTTTGTCAGTTTGTTATATGATGTTTCATTCATACTCCTGCAAATTCAACATTGTGAATCTGTGATGACTTCATGCAATTTGTCTCATTAACTTTGCAACATCGACAAAATGTACACTAGATAAAGAAAGGGAAATTTAAGGCAATTATGGATCAGGAAATATCGGGTGGCTCAGGCTGTACAAGAGATAAGTCAACATGAACAATGATTGGGCTGACTACTCTTACAGCCCAACATACAATCTTATTTCCAAGAGCCCCACAGGAAACCTAATAGTGGATTCTAGTTGGCATCATTTGTACACTCCCTTCGTGGCATGAATATCAGCTAGACCATTTGCAGTTCAAGAGATCCATTTTATGTCAAACTTTCTAGCAGCGAGGATAATGAGAATGTGTCTCGTTTTTCTGCCCTAATCTTTGTTCTTGTTGTTTAGTGGGATGCCATTTTATCTTGTAGTTGCAGCATATGGCATTCTAGAATGGGTTTGTGATTTCAGTCTCTTGTTTGTATTGTTTCGAAAAGTTATTCAACTGGGAGATTTGACTTCAGTTCTATTGAAGTTTCTGCATCTTAGTAGTTTAAAATTGATGAATTTTTTTTTTCCTCTTTTCTCTTTCTTCTTCTCCTCCCCCCACTCTCAAAAATATTTTTGCTCTACTTGTATATATGTTCAACAATGAGTTAACTTTTTTCTAATCTTTTTGTTCCTTGTTTTTAACTCTCTACTCCAATCATTCTTTGGGAAACTTTTACTTGGACTAGGACATTGACTGAAGTATGATTGCCAAGTTTTAAGACATTGTCTTTATTTTTGGGGAAAGGGACTGGATATGTACATCTCCTTTATTCTATTCTTATTTTGTTTTCTGCTTTGTGTTCTATTTTTCTTGAGAATGACTTACTTTTAGGCCTAATGTTTCTGTTTTGCAGAAGCCTATTGGAATAATTGCTCTTCTGGATGAAGCTTGGTACGATATGTCCGATGCATCGTCAATTGGTATGTGTTCTCTATAAGATAACTTTATTGGAACTAACACTCATCCTGATTTTCTTATTTATGCAGCATGTTTCCCAAATCTACACATGAAACATTCTCAACCAAGCTGTTCCAGAATATTAGGGCACACCCAAGATTGGAGAAAGCAAAATTTTCAGAAACAGATTTTACCATTTCCCACTATGCTGGCAAGGCAAGTCATGCTTAGTAAAGTTGTTGGAAATTGGGTCATGTTGTGGTCCAGAAATTTGTAATAATAATTTTAACTTTCCCTATACTTCTACAGGTCACCTACCAGACAGATACGTTTTTAGATAAAAATCGTGACTATGTTGTGGTGGAGCACTGCAATCTACTTTCTTGTTCAAAATGTCCCTTCATTGCTGGCCTTTTTCCCTCGTTACCAGAGGAATCTTCAAGATCATCATACAAGTTTTCTTCTGTATCCTCTAGATTTAAGGTACGAAGCTTGCAAATCAATACATAATCTTCATTTTAATTGCATAGAAAGTAATATGAATAAGGAATGTGGAAGGAAGCAGATAAGTTGGTTTCTGGAAATGTTCTTACATCTGACATTATTGTTATTATTATTATTATTATTATTTTTTTTGTAACGAGAAGAAGCCATCTGTAGGCCCTTCGGGTTTTCTTAGGATCAAAACTTCTCGGGGAACCGGCATACGCCTCTGCACATTGGCCTCAATCAAATATACCTTTTCAATTTAATGAACAGCCTGGAGGGACTCTCCAAGAATTGTTAGTTCTTGGAGTCGAACTCCCAACCTCTTGTGAGGAAGTTGAAAGCTCTGGCCAAGTGATCTAAGCCACTTGGTTATTACATCTGACATTATTGATTGTGGAATTGACACAATTGATTGTTTGTTGGGGACATAGTTGAGTTTTGATCGAAACATATTCGCAATTTGAAGAGTACCGGGGGTTATAAAGAGAAAATAAAAATGATTAATCGAGAATTAGCCCTCGTACTTGATCTTTCATGGTACATGGAATTTTGGAATGTCATGTTCCATCTTGAAAACCTTTGCGAGTAAAATTCATAGCAATAATGTTCGATGGAATTGACTAATTAGAATTATTAGATCGCTGGTGTCCATGGCATATGCTAATTTTATATTGCATAGAGGGACATAATAAGGGGGTGATGGGAGAGAGTTATGCAGTTATTAACAGAATATGGGTGGGGTCCTTGGCATAGCTGTTTGAAAAAGAGCATGGATTGTTGTGTGTGTGTGTGTGTGTTTTTTTTGGGGGCCGGGGGGTGGGGATGATGTACAATCTCCCTTCTGTGCCTCTTCTTTTGGACAAATAGTTTGACTGAATAAGGGTGGGGTGCATCGCATAGGCCATTTGCAGAAGAGCATGGATTTTTGATAGAGTGAGAGGGAGTTCACTTATTTCTCATTCTACTGGACAAATAGAAATGTGGACAATCTCCCATTTCGGCCTCTTCTTTTGGAGAGAACAATTTTCATGAAAGTGGGAAACCTTTTTTGCGTAATAACAGGACAATTCGGCTTGGGTCCCATCAATAATATAATGTTGGAGGGGGTGAGATTGGATAAAGACGTGTTGTTTTGCAATGTTTGCCCAAAGTTGTTCTATGATGGCTTTGTGTTCTGTTTTGTTGATGTTGCTTTTCTGTATACTTAACGTATGATATTTTAATTATTATTTTTTTTTTGGGCACCTGGTATTTATGCTCATGTACTTTTTCTTTCAATTTTGAGTTTGGAAATATAACAACAATATGGTTGCATTGTGTCATGGTCCGTGTCTATGTCTACTTTATAGAATATCCAAGGTGTGATTGTTCTTCTGTTTGTGTGTGTAGCAACAACTTCAAGCTTTGATGGAAACCCTCAATTCAACGGAGCCTCATTACATTCGCTGTGTAAAGCCAAACTCTTTAAACCGACCTCAGAAATTTGAGAATCAAAGTATCTTGCATCAGTTGCGATGTGGGGTAAGTCGCATCATGATTTCTTATTTTCCTACAGTTTGTTATTTGGGAATGACAGATATTATAATGCAAAAATCAAATTGCTGTTGCTAGTTTGCTAAAGCTGTCCGTAAACAAAACCATGATGCAACACAGAACTAATGAAACATTTATCCAGTGCTGATAGTCGCAATTCTGCTAAACTACTCCTGTTTTGCTTATTTTACCTGTATGATATTTTTGGGTTTTGATTTGCTATAAAATCAAACTGAGAAATGGATATGCTTAGATCCCTTTCTTGATAATCTTCTGGAGAGAAGTTACATTTACTGACAGGCATGTCAGAGTGATCACACAATATGCAGAACAAGTTCATTAGAGTGTTGACATCGATTTATGAGGCAAAATTTTCCACTGCCTTATTTGGTGAAATTATGATAGTTTGTCTCTTTTTGAATTTCGTTGGTATATATCCCACATTATTAAAATAGTGCTTTCCAAACTCATATAAGATCCTAATGAGCATCTCCACTCGTTCCCAAATGGTTTTCAGCCGGATGTTTTAACATCGCATTATAGCTAGGTTTGGGATGGACTTGTCGCCTCTTCACTCAATTTCTTGTTTGTGCACTTCTCATATATGGTGGACTGTCTGGCTCTCTACATGCGAGTGGGTGTGTTTGAATATATACCACATTGTTAAAATAGTGCTTCCAAACTAGCATAAGATCCTAATGACCTTCTTTACTCCCTGTCAATTGGTTTTAAGCTGGGTACTTTCACAAATCTTACATGTATGGGTTTTTTATGGTTGTTATTTGATTTACTTCAGGGTGTTTTAGAAGCTGTTCGGATAAGTTTGGCCGGTTATCCCACTCGGAAAACTTATCATGAATTTGTGGATCGTTTTGGACTGATAGCTCTTGAAGTTATGGATGGAAGGTACGTTTATTAATGGCATGTTTCTAATGCTTATTTTAAGTATGCATACCGGCTGCTTTGCAAGTTCTTTTTCCATGCTCTGCTTAATTTTCATTTGAATACACCATCTAGATTTCCTTGTTTTCCTTGACATCGAAAATCGGATGGCCATAGCTTAGTTTCAAGTACCCACGGGCAGCCATTAAGTTGAGGAGGCTATACACACAATTAGTTCTAGATCCAAATACCTGACAGTTTTATACTGGTGATCCTTAGAATGCTAGATTCTTTTTTATGGGGCTAGCTTGGTTTCCAAAATTCCATAAGGTCTCATGGAACATAGATGAATCTCATATATGGGTAATTAATGTTGTCTATTTCATTTTGATTTTTTTCCACATAATGTTATTCTGATTATTTGAGATGTGGAGAATAACCTTTTTCTTGCTATTTTTATGCTGTTTGTTGCTTCAGGGCTGTTCCCCCATATTTCATGTTAATTTGTGTAACTCATCCTATCTTTTCTTCTGTCTACCCTATTGACATGTTTTAACAGTTATGATGCGAAAGCAACAACACAGAAGATACTGCAGAAATTAAAGCTTGAGAATTATCAGGTACGCATCTGTAAAATTATACATAGATGTTTATTTATAAAAAATAAATAAAGTTAATACATAAAAGTTGGCATCACAAAATCTATATTTCTTTTATAGTTTCTTTTGTCCTAAAGTCCTTTTACATTATGTTTGTTGAATGTTTCCAAACTTTTCTTAAGCTTTATTTAAGCTACGTTGATTTATTGTTAATTTTTAATTATTATTGTTGTTATTATTTATTATTTTTTGCAGTTGGGGAAGACCAAAGTTTTTCTTAGGGCTGGTCAGATTGGTATTTTAGACTCACGACGTACTGAGGTTTTGGATACTGCTGCAAAGCTCATTCAGAATCGACTTCGGACTTTTGTTGCTCACAGGGATTTTGTCTCAACGAGGGTTGCTGCAGTTTGTCTACAAGCATTCTGCAAAGGTTTTTTTCCTCACAATATTGTTTACAACTGAAACTCCTTGGTTTGAATTTTTTTTTTTTTTTTGAAAAAGATAAATAACATTTATTGGAAATGAAAGTAAGGGGCATCAAGAAGATGCTACAAACAAAACATACCCAATAAAACCTACCCCACAGCCCTATTCAAAGAATCAAGAAAATACATAAAAGAGCCTAAATCAATTTCTCTTCCCATATTAACCCATCCATACAAACAAGAAAGAAATAAACTCTTAATGCGCAAAACATTCCTTGTAGCATCTTCAAAAGTCCTTCTGTTGTGTTCCTTCCAAACCAGCCAAATAAGACATAAAGAGACCAAATTCCAAATTGTTTTCCTTTGTTTTGCCAAAGACTGCCCCCACCAAGACAAGAGAAAACCTCGGAAATGTTTTGGAGAGCACAAGTGCACACCAAAAATAGATAGGATTAAACCTCAAATTTCAGCAGTCCAAGAACAGTGCACAAATAAATGATCAACTGATTCCTCACTGGATGAGCACAATGAACATCTATTTGCTATTGAATAACCTTTGCTTTTTAGATTATCAATAGTTAAAATTTTATCCCTAGCTGCACACCATGCAAAAAAAATCACCCAAGGAGACACAGCAGCTTTCCAAAGATTAACCCCAGGAAAATCATCCTTCTCCCCTCCCCGCAGAAAACTGTAGAAAGACTTCACATTAAACTCTTTACTCTTGGTCTGCTGCCAAAGCAAGAGATCATCAGTCTCAATTTTTTACTTTCTATTTCATTTGCGCTTTGCAGTTCTTCATAAAATGCCAAATCCTTCTTCTTTGTCGATCTTCTGAAATAAGCTCATTATGATGTGAATAAAGGTTGATGAGAAACAGATTCTTGTGCTGAATGCTTAATCTTCTGGCAGTTGTATTGCTCTGGGATGTTTTGGTTAACATCTAAATGATGGTGGGTTTAGATTTTTGGGGTAACTTCATAAATTGTTTTGGGGGTTCATGAATATTTTGTGTGGTGGGAGTAGCTCCAGAACATCTGTTTACCAGTAGGAAGTAGGAGTTCTAAAATTGTCGTTTAGTTACAGGGAAGTCAGCCTGCTGGACAACATTTTTGTATTTGGTACTTCTTGCTGTTGGCACTTTTGGGTTGATTAATATTTTTGTAGTTTGTAGGGTCCCATGCGGAACTCAAATGAAATTCTTAGTTTGCCTGTTTTGTTCTATGTACTTTGAAATGTTGTTTGTATGAACAATGCAGCAAATTGTTTCGGTTTGTGAAGTGAGTCTTGTAATCAGCAAATCAATATATGGAGTGGATGCACCAATATTGCACTGTTTAATTTGTTCGAACAAGTTTTGGAGATGTAATGTGCCAGTTCAGGGCATTACGCATCTCAAGATACATGTTAGAGCTTTTTTCCATGCCTCAGGTATACTGATTCCACCTTTTGTTGGATCTTTGGTGGATGCTGATTATTTTTGCATATGATACATCCAACGAAACTGTACCTATGTGGTGAGGTTTTGCTACGGCAATGGTTGTGATTTCTTTGGTCGTTAATGTGGCTCTTATGAAGTGTGATATAGAGGAATAGATATGAAGAGATTTGAGTGTCTTCCTTTGCGAGGGCACAGACTAGTCTCATCGGCAATGTCTTCTTCTTTTGAACAATCCCGAGGCGGGAGGGGCACTGTTAGAATTTGGACCGCACTGCACTTCTTTGTGTATAAGTTTAAAAACTTCAACATTATACCTCATAGGGAAAAATGGTTTTTCTGTTTTTGATTTATTGCAACCTTATGCCATTCATCACCTTGGAACTCATAATGAAAGAGAGAATATTAGTATTTTTGCAGGCTGTCTTGCTCGAAATTCATATGTCGCAAAACGGGAGGCAGCTGCTGCTATTTTGATACAGAAATGTGTCCGGAAATGGCTATTAATGGCTGCCTTTGTGCAACTTCGCTCTTCTACTGTAATCATACAATCCAGCATCGTTGGTTTCTTAACTCGACAAAGATTTTTGCATAGAAAGGAGCATAGAGCTGCCACTTTAATTCAGGTTAACTTGTTTTGTAGTTCATATGCATAGTGTGGTACCATTTCCAGTGTGTTTGCAGCAGTGTACATGATTCATTTTCCACCATCTTAGGGCATCTCTACTGTCGTATGAGCACACATATTAGGTGTATGTGTTTAACTCGTCCAGTAATCAAGATTAAATTTTGCAGAAATTAATGATTTTATTGTTTTTGCAAACTGAACAAGATAATTGTTTTGCACACCCATGGCTGCATGGAAAGATGTTTCTGAAAGGTTTTGGAAGGGAAAGTTTATATGATAGTGTATTGTCAGCGAATTCAGGAATTATTTTGCACACCTATCCCAAGATATTTGTCAACCCTGTTAAGGGGGAATCTTTCAAGTAATGTTTGTGTGCAAATTCCTGAATTATTTAATCTATTTGGGGTTGACGGGGGAGTGGCCTCAAAATTTCGGGTAAGAAATTTTTGCTATCTTTCATGTAATGAAGTGCATTACTTCACTGTTGTTCTTAGGCATCCAAAAGCAAAGCAAACAATTTTCATGTTTAAGAATAGTTGCAAAGAAATAAATCTTTAGCCATTCTTTTTTTTTTTTTTTTTGGGGGGGGGGGCACAATGTCCACTGTGTTTTATATTTTGAGCTTGCATGTAATGTGTAAAGGCATTGATACAAGGAGTGGTGAATAAAAACTAATATCAGGAATTTAAAAATGCTTTTAATGTTCATGCACGACAAATTTGTGTTTCAAAGTTGTAAAGGTTTTGAGTTGCATATGCATGATTAAAGGAGCGTTGGGAGCTCTACAAATTGCAAAAAGTTGCAGTTTGACAACTCTTTTGGTGTTTGGAGTGCAGCCTACTTTTAGAGCTCTGTAGAGATGAACTGTGCTGAATCCATTCGAATGGGGTCCCTTGATCCGTTTGAACCGGGTTTACACAGTAAAGAATCCGTTTGAACGCAACTTAATTTTTTTTTTTACTTATTTAAGGCCGATCTGTTCAAATGTATGGTTACTGAATTGTTCGAACGGATTTGTGCAGAGACACAATGGTGCTTATTTCGAAGCTTGGGAAACTTTGCTCGTGGTTTTCACAAAATTTTTGTAATCCATTTAATCGCCAGCTGGTTATGTGTAGTAGTTGGAGTTTTATAGAGATTTTTGAAGTTTTATAAATCTCCAAACGCCACCTAAGCATATTTCCAATTAGCATACCATGGTTCATGAATGTCATGGTTGTCTTGCATTTTGGACTAGTTTCTAAATGGCATTGGATATATGGCGTTTTAGTCAAGTGTTTTACTCTTTCCATCTTTTCATCATTTGCTGTAATGTAAAAACTTTTACAGGCTCATTGGAGGATGTGCAGGGTCCGTTCAGCGTTCCGTCACCGACAAACTAATATTATAGCAATACAAAGTCGTTGGAGGCAGAAATTGGCAATAAGAGAGTTCCGGAGGCTTAAAAAGGTAGACTTTTTTAAACGACGTATAATGGTTCTCAATTTCACTTTTTTTAATTATTATCTATGAAACAAACTCGTTTTAGTCTAATTTGTATCGAAGTATATTAAGTTGTTAGACTTAGCAATGGTAGGGCAGCTTTTAAGATATTTCACGTTTTGAATGGAGGATGATCTTGAAGTTTTAGATTCTTCATTGTTAGAACTGGTGTGGGAGGAGACGTCGGCTAAACCATTTTTTTACATGTTCATGGATTTGATTGATCTTTTGTTGTATTGTTATAGAAACTACGAATTCAGACATTCTTCAAATGCTCCCAAATTTGCATAGTTGAAAGAATTAGTAAGCCAGAGCGAGGAGCCTTACCAAGTAGTCATCAAGTCGAATGCTGTTGAGAGCAATTTAGCTGTACTGACCTTGATAAACTAAGTAGCATGGACACTTCTTGGAATGTGTGGTATACGTATCGTGTTTGTGTTGGAGATCGACATTCATTTGATACTTCTTCTGCAAGTGTGCTATTTTTTTTTTTTTAACCTTTTTTCAAATGTATTAGAACCAAGCACTCTCTAGACACTTGGAGAATACACATCCATTGATGCATGAAACACATCGTAACTTTGAAGGAAAACCTTGAAATTTAATAAAATGATAAAAGACAACGAGAATTTATAATTATTACTTC
This sequence comes from Sideroxylon spinosum, assembly GCA_003260245.2. NCBI lineage: Eukaryota > Viridiplantae > Streptophyta > Magnoliopsida > Ericales > Sapotaceae > Sideroxylon > Sideroxylon spinosum. Next base: position 24,862,870 of record QLOD02000009.1, read on the forward strand.
CTTATCCCATAATTTTTTTAATATTTTAAGAATTTTAAGATCTAAAACTTTTTAAGTATATTTTTGATATAAATTGAATAATTGTTGTTTTTTCATATATAAATATAAAACATATATTCATTCTTTTCTATGTGTCCCTTTGGTATCGTGTTCTAATGTTTTTTTAAAATTAACAAATTTGTGTATGTCATATTTGTTTCACGTCTTCAACATCCGTGCTTCTTAGTTGATAAAATACAGAACCTTTCTTTTCTTGCATAAGCTCTTTAGATGGATTAAAGTTTAATGTTTGCTCAGAAGTTGGCAGGCCAAATTTTGCCTGTCTAAAAAGATCCCCAGTTTGTAATTAACAACAAGAAGAAAGGTTGACTAGTTGAGCCTAAAATGATTTGAGATACAACGAATGGTGAACAAGCAGAAGACGTAACTGCTTGAGTTAAGACTACAGTTTAGGATATCCACAAGCTCATTGATATGATGATCTTTCTGTTGACATATCTCTATTTTGCTATGCTTGTGATTTTGACTTAATTTCTCAAATTGGATTTCATGTGTGTATTTGAACATATGGTGATTATCATCGTTTTTAATACTATCATAATGTAAAAGAAAATTCCTCCCCCCCCCCCCCCCCCCCCCCAAAAAAAAAAAGAAAAAAAACCTCTAATAAAGTGGCGGTTCAATATGGAAACTATATAAGAAGCAGTTGAAAATTTAATCATTCTGTTTGTCAAGACCAAATGCTTTGATCTGAGATTTGTCCACTCAGTGTGGTTTTGTCTTTGTTAGACTGATCATAAGATGAACACCTTCCCCAGTGATGTGAAAAATCCCAGTTTCTGGTTGTTGCTTATGTTATATTCTCTACACCTTTGACTGGGAGCAAACCAGCGGCTAAACTAGAAAACAAAAGTTGTCACAAGCACAATCTAGAATACTTTGGCTTATTTGGTAACGTTTATGTTTATTAGTTTTTTTTTTTTAATTTTAAAAAATTTTGAAAACTGGCGATGAAGATATGTTTGGCAAACCTGTTTTTTTATTTTTGTTGCCAAAAGAATGTGAATTTAAATAGAAAAACATAAATAGAAGAATTATGTTTTCGTTGTCTTTTTTAATAAAAATTTGTCCATTTTTCTTGCATCATATTAAAATGAATTAAGATAACATTATCTTAATAGATGAGACGAGAGAAGGAGTGAATACTAAGTTAGAACTGTGGCGGGAAACGTTAGAAACAAAAGGGTTTAGGCTAAGTAGATGTAAAACGGAATATATGGAATGCAAGTTTAGC
>QLOD02000009.1:24864263-24889563 GCA_003260245.2 Sideroxylon spinosum
AAGACGTCCAACGGAAACACCGGTTAAAAGATGTGAAAGTATGGAGATTGCCAGGAGTAGGAGAGGGAGATGGAGACCTAAAAGAAGTTAGAAAGAAACAATTAGATATGACCTTGTCTCTATGGATCTAACGGAGAACATGACCCAAAACAGATTTGATTGGCGTCGTCAAATCCATATAGCCGACCCCACCTAGTGAGAAAAGGCTTAGTTTGGTTTGGTATTATGTTAAACAAAAATTATTTTTAATAAAGTAATATATTATAATGATGTATTTTATTAAATTAATTTTTTAATAGATAATAATTACATATTAAAATATTTATTCTATTAAAATTAAATAATTATGATTAAATTAAAATGAATTATTTTATTCAAATTTTTTGTTAAACTACTAAAATTAGTTTTAATAAATAATATATTAAAATAATTTGTTTTAGTAAAATTAAAATTACTACTAAAATAATTTATTATTAAGCTAATTTTTTTTCTTGAACTAAAATTTTTTAATAACTAATAATTACCTATTGAAATGATTTATTTTATCAAAATATTTTAATAAAATGAATTAATCTTAATAAATAGAATAATAATTTGTTATTAAATTATTTTATTTATTAATATACTTTATTAAAATTAATTATTATTAAAAAATATATTTTATAACATTAAATCAATTAATTTAATTGTATTTTTTAAATTAAATATTTTAATTTATTAATTTTTTTTAAATATTTTAATTTATTAAAAAATTTAATAAATTAAAATATTTTATTAAAAATGAAATTAATTACTGTAAATAAAACTGCATTACCAAACAAATTTTTTTGTCTTTATTTCAAAGGCAACTGAAAATAAAAATACCTAAATATGAACAAAAAAAGAAAAAACATAAATGTTATCATACGGGCCATTTGAAATGGTTTTATTGGAACTTTCCACCGTAGCATAGAAGGATGCCTTTTTTTTGTCACCCTTTAGTAATTCCTTAATCTTCCATATGTTCTTATTGGTTTATTATTTTAACTGATAATTAGATTTATTAAATCTTATTATTTTATCCACATGCACCATCTTGGTACTTAGTTTAATGTGTTGTGTTTATTTATTTTTATGAGCTAAATGCTATCAACTGTGAATTGACTAGCGAGATGACTGTACACCGTTTCGGAACTATGAAATATAGGAAGCATATGAAAATTTGAGTTATCATAGAAACTGACTATGAAAATAATATTGTAAATCTTGAAGTACCTTTAGGAGGGTGCGGTGGACCTTTTTAAGGTAAGTCGGTTATGATGGATGTTTTCCAATGAATAGCTAATGTTTTATGTTACTTAATTGTATCAATATTTTGTGATCCATGTTTGGTAACAGAAGGAATGAGAAGTTTTGCTATGCATATCTTTTACTTCCAAGAACTAGATAAACTTAATTTTTCCACATATTTTTATAATTAATTCATGAATTATCTGCGTACTTATATCTGTTTTCAATTGCTTTCTGTCATTGTTTGAATTATCAATTTTTTGTGCATTTATGTTGTACAGGAGGCGAACGAAGCAGGTGCCTTGCGCTTGGCAAAGAGTAAACTTGAGAAGCAGTTGGAAGATCTCACATGGAGGTTGCAGCTAGAAAAGAAATTACGGGTATTTAGATTGTTATTCTAGTTTGTTTGATTTTGCCCTCTGTGTCCTGTATTCTATATTCATGATATTTCGTGCACGGTTTACAAATTAGTCATTTCATTGTTAGATATTATTGGCTGCACAGAGGTCCTAATGTCATATCTTGATACGCAGGTGTCTAATGAAGAGGCTAAGTTGACGGAGATTTCAAAACTTCAGAAGACAGTGGAATCTTTGAGCCTTGAGTTAGATGCAGCTAAAATGGCAACAGTTAATGAGTGCAACAAGAATGCGGTGCTGCAAAATCAATTAGAGTTATCAATGAAAGAGAAATCTGCTCTGGAAAGAGAGATTGTTGCAATGGCAGAATTAAGGAATGAAAATGCATTTCTGAAGGTGATTTGGCATTGCATTCTGAATTTCCTTCTATTCCATGTATATTTGTCAATTCTTTTCTTGATCACTAACCAAGTGGAGGACTTTCTAGTTATATATATATATTTTGAAAAGAGGACCTTTAAGTTATATTTGCTGCAGGAATGTTGACATTTCATCCTTCTGAGATGAATTTTGTGGTTTTTTTTTCAACAAATAGATACGTTACATATTTCCTACATATCCAAATGGTAGGAATTAGTTGTGTTGTGAACTAGTGGCATATTTGTTAAATTTTGCATCATATATCCATTTTTCTGTGCTTTGGAATTTCAATCCTACTCTGGGGTACATTCATCATTTGGGGGTAATTGATGGGCTTCCATATTTTTGTAATTAGGGGCAACAAATATCTCTTCCACGTTTCACTTGGTTCTAATTATGTGTTTTTGGACCTTCTGCACTTACCAAGATATGCTTGTCTTAATCATATGGTTAGATTATTTTATGATGGATATTGCCAGTACCTAGAACATGATTTTGGGGCTCTTGGGCTGTTGTCCTTTTGCAGTAGCATCTTCATGTTAAATGAATCTTGAGAGTAGACAATAGAAAGAAAAGGGATGATAACTGGATTTTATGGTTAGATTGGCTTATCCAGCATAAATCTTGCTCGTTTTGTGTCATGTACATGGGTTTGTGGAATGTAGTCCCTCCAAAAGTTTTTACACAACCTTTTGATCTGCCGACTTTTATGTACTAGTTTTTTAATAAATTGTAGAGCATTAACTGTTGGGATTGATTGGTTGGTTTGTCCACAGAGTTCATTCAATGCCCTTGAAAAGAAGAATTTAGTGCTGCAGCAGGAGCTTGGCCAGGCTAAAAAAGAAACTAATGATACCATGGAAAAGTTGACGGCAGTTGAAAAAACTTGTTCACAGCTTCAACAGAATTTGCAAAGGTGTTCTGTCAGTGCTTTAATGATTTGTGTTGCTTAATAGCTTGCAATTTTCCCATAACAAATAGTGTAGTTAATGGCTATGTTCATTGATTTATTTATTTATTTATTTCATGGGGCTGGGGGCTTGTGTTCAACAATATTCTGTTGTAATTTATAATTCCTTCTGAATTCTGAGAGCCTATTGGGTAGCAGTAACCTTTGTTAGTAATATAAGTGCTTCTTGATGTTAAAAATGTATTGCATTTTTCTCCTTTTTCGACATGTTTTAAAAATTCTTTTGCCTCTGGAAATTCCATTTTCTTCATGATTAATATCTTCCTGACAAAGGAAAGAAATAGTAAAATCTCAAATTTCCTCCTTTTGATCTCTTTCTAATTTGAAAGAATTTTTTTCTGAATGCTAGTATGGAGGAGAAACTCTGCAACGTACAAGATGAAAATCATGTGCTACGTCAAAAAACATTGAGTACTTCTCCAAAGGAAAACCGTCCTGGTTTTGCCAAGCCATTTTTGGAGGTGAGATGTGACTCATTCATTAATATATTTTTTGCACCAATATTGATAGCATGTTTGTTCAGCCATGTGTCTTTGTATGCTTTTAGGTTTTTGTATTCTGATAAACCGTAACAAATGGTTTACAATTTGATGCACCTTCAGCTATCCTTTCATAGCTGTACATCCTTTAAATATGGGAGAACAGTGGAAAGGATGTAAGAAAAAGGACAAAAGAGGAGGAATAAGCAATATACAAAGAAAAATTTCAGCCTTGGCCTTGATAACATGGATTAGGGAACTTTTACACTGAAACTAATGCTTTTATGACAATTTTTTATTTTCTGATGGAACAGAAGTACTCTGGTGCACTTGCTCTTCCCTATGCTGATCGAAAGCTTGTATTTGTAAGATTTAGTTCGACTTGTTGTGCTGTTTTACTTAATACCAAGATTTGCTTTGCTCTCCTCACATATATAAACTATTGTTGAAGCAGGAATCCCCTACACCCACAAAACTTATCGCTCCTCTTTCACAAGGTTTATCTGAATCTCGTAGGACAAAGTTAACCACTGAAAGACAGCAGGTTCTCTTCACCAACTGCTTAATAATGTTATTGCATCTTATATCTTACCAGTTACCACTATATTTGATTCACAGAAAATGCTTTGATGAGTTCTTACAACATGTAAGAGGGCTTTAAAAGTGAAATTACTGTACAGGAGAACTATGAATTCCTCTCGAGGTGTATTAAAGAGGATTTGGGCTTTGAAGATGGTAAACCAATAGCAGCCTGTGTCATATACAAATGCCTTGTTCATTGGCATGCCTTTGAATCTGAGAGGACGGCTATTTTTGACTACATTATTGAGGGCATTAATGATATCTTGAAGGTAATTCAATCTTTCTTCTCCTACACTGGCTTTTAGGCTTATTTTTTTGTTTTAGTTCTTAGTTAGACCATGGTTATTGTAAGATCTAATATCTGATAACTTCCATATTTGTGCTCCAGGTGGGAGATGAGAATGTTACCTTGCCGTACTGGTTGTCTAATGCCTCAGCGCTTCTGTGCCTCCTGCAGAGGAATTTGCGTTCCAATGGTTTCTTGACAGCTACTCAACGTTCTGCAGGTTCTTCTGGGTTGAATGGGCGGGTTGTGCAAGTGAGTTGTGTTAGTAATACAACAGATCATGTAGTTAATCTTCGTTAACCTAATAGTTTCTTAAATCTTTTGGCCGTTTTCAGTGATATTGTAGGAATTCTGAAATTTATTTCATTAACCTTGAAGAAAGATATACACAGTATATCACTATTTATACACATCACCTCCTAATCAGTTTCCTCTAATTTAGGAATCATTCCTAATCAATATCCTCTAATTGAGAAATCATAACCTAATCAATATCCTGAAGATAAAGAACAAATTCCTGAAAATCAGGAATTTAATTCTTGTCAAACAGAAACCGAAACTGTATAGGAAAATATCTAATCTAATCTTCCTAATTAATTGTAGATCAAATCATTCTAAAAAAAAAAAAATATTTATCTACACTTCCCCTCAAGCTGGGAGTATATATTGATCATTGCGAGCTTGTTTACCAGACTTTCAAAGCTTGGCTTGTGCAGACTTTTGGTTAATATATCAGCTGTCTGTTCCTTAGTTGGAATGTAATTTAAGTAAATACTCTTATTGTCGATCTTCTCCTTGATGAAATGCCGATCAACCTCAATATTTTTTGTACGATCATGATAAACTGGATTCTGAGCTATGTTTACTGCTGCCGTGTTGTCACAATATATTCGCATAGGAATACTATTAGACAACTTTAGCTCTCTTAGCGGCGTTTCCATCCAAATCCCTTCACAAATTCCATGGGCTAAGGCTCGAAATTTGGCCTCGACACTGCTCCTTGCAACTACAGGCTATTTTTTACTCCTCCAAGTCACCAAATTTCCCCACAAATAGGTAGAATAGCCCGAAGTAGATCTTCTACCGACAGAGGAACCTGCCTAGTCTGCATCAGTAAAAACTTCCACCATTCGTGATTTTCTTTCTTAAAGAACAGTCCCTTTCCTGGCGTACTCTTCAGGTACCTTAGGATTCTAAAAACAGCCTTCAAATGTCTCTCCTTTGGTGAGTGCATGAACTGACTTACCATGCTTACAGTGAAGGTAATGTCAAGTCTAGTATGTGATAGATAGATCAGCTTTCCCACCAACTTCTGATACCTTTCTCTATTGACGTTTTCACCTCCTTCAAGGCCCAACTTAATATTAGGATCCATTTGTGTCTCGGCTGGCTTGCAACCTGACATACCTACTTCTTGGAGTAGATCGAGATCATATTTTCTTTGTGTAATAGTAATCCCAGCACTGCTGCGAGCAACTTCAATCCCAAGGAAGTATCTTAAGGTCCCAAGATCCTTTACTTCAAATTCCCCCGCCAGATAAGGATTCTAATTCCTCATAATCATTGCCTGTGACAATGATATCATTCACATATACAATGAGAATATCAATCTTATCATCCTGAGAGTGCTTATAGAACAATGTGTGATCAGTTTGGGCTTGAATAAACCCTTCCCTTTAACAGCTCTAGTAAATTTCTTGACCCATTCTCTAGGTGATTGTTTCCGTCCATAAAGGGACTTTTTTAATTTGCAGACCATGTTGTCTTCTCCTTCAAATCCTGGAGGTGCATCCATAAAAACTTTCTTATGTAGCTCACCATTTAGGAAGGCATTCTTCACATCTAGTTGTTTTAAAGGCCAACCAAGATTAGCTGCCAAGGAGAGCAAAACTCTTATAGTATTCAGCTCAGCTATAGGGGCGAAGGTCTCTTGGTAATCTATCCCATATGTTTGAGTGAAACCTTTAGCTACTAGCCTTCCTTTATACCTACTAATACTTCCATCAGCATTATATTTCAAGGTGAATACCCATTTGCAACCCGCTGTTTTCTTTCCATCAGGTAGCTTAATCATTTCCCAAGTGTTGTTTTTCCTGAGGGCATCCATTTCCTCTTGTATTGCTGCTCTCCAATTTGGGTCAGCGAGAGCTTCTTCTATATTTCTTGGAATTTCAGTCTTTCACAGTGCAGTGATAAATAGAAGGTAGGAGACAGCCTTGCTTAAGATACAAATTTCGACATAGGGTGCTGAGTACAAGACCTTATCCCTTTTCTAACAGCAATTGGTGGGTACAAATTACGGTCCAAATCCTGATTTTGAACTTCAATACTATGCTGATTTTGATCCTCCGCAACTTTAATGTCCTGGGAACTAGATAGCAAGTCAGATTGGCATTGCTGTCTTTGATTTCTTCTGGAATAAACCAGCAACTGTCCCTCTGGTCAAGAGTCAATTCTGATATCCTCTCCCCTGACTGAGAGTTTTCTCCTCTTATTTTCATATTTGGCTGAGTTTGGCTGTCACTATACTCAGCTTCAATGTTAGGCATTAAGGGCAAAGACAGATTTGGAGGTTTTGAGTGTGAGGAATGGTCTCCTTCAGGTATATCCCATGACTTATCTTCATTGAGAGTCTCCCCTTGAAGATAAGTATGTGGGAAGAAAGGTTAGGATTCAATAAATGTAACATCCATAGAGATAAAGACATGACGAAGAGATGGGGAGTGACATTTGTACCCACGTTGAGTGGGAGAGTATCCAATAAACATACATTTAATAGATTTCGGATCAAGTTTGGAGTGATTAGATGAATGATTGTGAACAAACACTGTACATCCAAAAAACTTTAGGAGGTAAGAAAGACATAGACCTAAAATTTGGGTACCAATGCAAGAGAATGGAGAGGGGAGAGGAAAAGTTAAGCACTTTTGAGGGCATTCTGTTAATGAGATGTGAAGCTGTTAACAGCTTCACCCCATAGATATTTAGGGATATTCATTGTGAACATTAAAGTTCTAGCAAGACTTGAATTGGGACATGAAACTGGGTCAATACCATTGAGTGGATGGACTGGAAGACTTTGACAGTCTCAGATTTTTCCTCAAGAAGATATACCCAATAGACTCGAGTGTGGTCATCAATGAAGGTGACAAACCAGCGAGTTCTTGAGACATTTTTAACACGAGAGGGTCCCCATATGTTACTATGAATTAAGGAAAAAGGGTGATACTCTTTATATGGTCTGAGAGGAAATTGTGCACGATTGTGTTTAGTAAGGAGACAAAAATCACAACTGATGGAACTTGGGTTTTTATTGATAAATAAATCTGGGAACAATCTTTTAAGATAATGAAAATTAGGATGGCCTAGTCTATAATGCGTTAACATAATTTCATCATTGTTGGAAATAAAAGGAGGATCACTCTCAGCTATAGTAGCATTCTTCTCTAAACTGTCTTCATTATCAAAGTAGTAGAGTCAATTTCTTTCTCTAGCATTGCCAATCATCATTCTCGAGTCCAGTTCCTGCAGTTCACAACCATCAGCACAGAATTTAGCACAGCAGTTAAGTTCGTGAGTCAGTTTACTGGTAGAAATCAGGTTACAAGTTAAATTAGGGACATAGAGGACTGAGTGAAGGGAAATATTTTCTGTGAGATGAACAAATCCCTTTCCAGCAACTGTGGAGTATGAACCATCGGCAACTTTGACTCTAGACTGCCCAGAATTTGATGTGTAGGATTAGAATAGAGATAGGTTACCTGTCATGTGATCTGAGGCCCCGGAATTGAGCATCCAAGAATTCTTATTCTTGATATGCAAGGCTGTACCTGAAGAAGTAGCAGCAGCAGTGCTGTTTGTTCCAGTGTGTGTATTTCCTGTTGCTGTGTGACTCAGTAGCTTTTGCAGTTGATCTAGTTGGGATTTGTTTAGGAAAATACCATTTAACTCAGTATCCCTTTGAGTTTCACCAGCCTTTTCCTCCGCTGCAGCCTGAAAAGCTTTTCCTCGGCTTTGTCCTCAAGATTTTCAGTTGGCTGGTTTTCCATGAATATCTCAGCAGGTGTCTCGTGTATGCCTTGGTTTATTGTAGTGATTGCAACAGGGCCTTCCTCCTTTGTCTACTTTTTGATTGCCTCTATAATCATTCTTAACAGCAAGAGCTGTTGTTTCAATTGGTCTTTTACCAACTGAAGTAGCAGATGCTCCTTTGTTCTCTCCAAGCATGACTCTTCTTCTGCTTGCTTCTCTCCTTACTTCGGCAAATGCTTCATCAATGGAAGGCTATGGCTTGTGGCCAAGAATTTTTCCTTGAACTTCATCTAGTTCTCGGTTTAGACCAGTCAAAAATTCCAATTCTTTCCAGAGTATTTGCAATTCATTGTAATACTCTGTGACTTCCAAGTTTCCTTGTCTTAGCTTCTTCAGTCGATTCTTGATTTCTAACACTTGAGAGGCATTTTAAGATCAGAATAATTAGCATTTACAGGAGCCCAGGTTGCTTGGGCTGTTTGAAGGAACAGATAAGTACGGCTGATATGAGTTTCCATGGAATTGATCAACCAGGCCATAATAATTGAATTGTTAAGTTCCCAATTTGCGTAGGAGGGGTCTTCTTGTTTGAGCGGTTTGAAATCTTCATTGTGATATCCCATCTTCCCGCTGCCTCTAATAACAAGAAGTACTTATGTTGACCATTGAATGAAGTTTTTCCATTCAACTTATGGTTGGTGATCTGAAGGGTTGCTCCTTCTCCAAAGGTCTGAGAAGCCATTGGAGGATGAGGAAGTTCAGCAGATGGAGTCGCAGATTCCTTTCTTGAACTCATACTGTGAAAACATCTGAAAGAAATACTCATAAGGATGTCGCTTTGAATGACAAAGAAATGGCCGAAGGGGGACAAGCCTACAACCGAACAGAACAAATAATTGGAGGATGGTTGTGGAGGACAAACCTCAACTTGAGTAGAAGGAAATAAAGGTTTTAGGGAGTCTCACGCTCTGATACCATGCAGGAATTCTGAAATTTATTTCATTAACCTTAAAGAATGAAATACCCAGAATATCACTATTTATACACATCACCTCCTAATCAGTTTCCTCGAATTTAGTAATCATTCCTAATCAATATCCTATAATTAAGAAATCATATCCTAATCAATATCCTGAAGACAAGGGAACAAATTCCTGTAAAACAGAAACAGAAACTGTTCAGAAAATTATCTAATCTAATCTTCCTAATTAACTACAGATCAAATCATTCTAAAAAACACAATATTTATCTACAGATATATATTTAATTTTATAATGAACATTCTTCAATTATGACCATAGATGAAATTTAAGAGCATTTATTTATCTTCGCTGTCCTGCAATGAATGCATGCAGAATAATGCTCTTTGACTGTAATTTTTGTTTTTATTTTATTGTAGATATATATATATATATATATATTGGTGGGGTGAGTGAGACTGCAAAAATTTATGCTTCTCATTCTTTCCCAAAATACACTGCAACAAACAAATACTTTCTGTATTCCGTATCTTCTTAACCCACCTAACTTTTCCAAATGGGATATAATTCAGCCATCATTCAAATTATCCTCCAGGCTGCTCTAGAAAATGTTAGCAACGTTTTTTTATTAATTATCATGTCCTTATGGTACAACGAATAAGCAGTTGGTTCACTGGTTGACTAGCTTCTTTAATGTATCTTTAGTTTGGGAGGATTTTCCTTTTTATTTACTTGAATGACCTCAAAAAATCAATTAGAAAGGAATTTTGGTTCTCCAATTCCTTTCAATTTAATGAAGTGGCATACTGCCATAGTGTGCATATTAAACTCTTCTCTCTTCTTTTTTAGATTAGTGATTCCCATGGTGGGAGTTGCCCTGAACAATCCAACGAGTGTCCTGTTATACAGAAAAAGTAGCTACCTTCCACTTTCTTTCTTTGTTTTTCTCCTGATACTGGAAACTAACTTCAGTTTAGAAGATGTCTTTACCAAAGCTTTGAGTAGAGGACTGTTTGATGAAATTTGTGACAAGCAGGGCATGATTGATATCTATGCTCCAGCTTGAAAGAGAGAGAGAGAGAGAGGGGGGGTTAAGGAAATAGTTTTATGGCATCATGGTGATTTAATATATAAGGTGAAAGGTAGTCACCCGAGATTATCTCAGACATTGTTTTCCTCTATCATTTTCTGTGCTTCTCTTTCTCTAACCGTTGTAATCTCTTTTCATATAAACCCTACTTATTTTACTAGGCAGGGCATGTGTATACTGTTTTGGCACACTTGTGAAACACTGTAAGTTTGAAGAAAATAATTTTTTTCTCGGCAAGGCTAGAACCATGCATGTATGACAACACCATCCAATCATCCTTTGATATATGTGCTTAATATATTTACGTTCACTTCTTAGACCATATTTTTCTTATAAAGTGCAATCTTCTGCCTTATCCATTTTTCTTATCTAGTTTTCAATTAAATGATTGGCATTTCTAAGTTCCATGTCATTCATTTTTCAATCTGCTTAATGAAAAAAAGAGAGAGAATTTGGACATTTGCTTTTGGCTTGTGATGGAGGTGTGCCATACTTCGAATTTTTGTTGCTTAATTGACTGCTAAAGTTTATTCTTTTGCATATGGTAGCTTATTCGGGTATTGTCCTTTTTGCTTTTGCTATTATCAAAATTTTATTTAATGAGATTGGTATTTAGTTGATCTTTGATTCACTTCTCAGGGCCTAAAATCTCCTTTCAAATACATTGGATTGGATGATAGTATTTCACATGTGGAAGCACGGTATCCTGCCATACTTTTTAAACAGCAATTAACTGCTTGCGTGGAAAAGATTTTTGGTTTGATTCGAGACAATTTGAAGAAAGAAATATCACCACTCTTGGGTTTATGCATTCAGGTGAATGATTTGCTTCTAGTTAACTGGATGCATTATGCCTCTCTTCCTGAATGATTTGCTCTAGTTAACTTGATGCATTATGCCTCTCCCTTTTTTTTTTTTTTTTTAAAAGAAAAAAAAAGTAAAAGTAAATTGTATTAAAAAGCATCAAGGGGATGCTTCCCATTTACAAAAGGGAACCACTCCTTTGATTGCTACTGTTCCTTTTTCCCTCCTGGTTGCATTATGTATTGTGCTATGGTCCTTTCTTAGGTTTAGTGATGTCTATCGAATTGAAAATTGGGTTATGCCATGAGTTTTATGTATTATGAGTAAGTTGTATAATGATCTGACGAGAACAACCATGGGTCAATCAGAAGAATTAGTTTTCATCAATAAATTAGTGAATGATTTCCTAACTATCAAGTCGTATGTCTATCCCATTCTTGCAATTTTCTTGCCTATCCCATGTGAAAAAACACATGATCCATGTCTTGCTCTACCGTATGCTTATAAGCGATATAATGCGATTATGGGTGAATCCTAACATAGTGAAATCTATGTACATTTTTCATTGCTTGATTGAGGTATGCCGGTAGATTTTTAGTTGCTCTCTTTTGAATCAAGGCAACTGCTATATTGTGATGGGACATCAAGCATTTGACAAGTGCATTCCCCTTAAATTCTCTCTTGGTCTCCCCTAGGATATATCTTTTGGTTTTTTGCATTTCCTTTTTAAAGGGCTGCATGTGTTGCTTGTTATTATGAATTAAGTTTATGAAAGTAAATATTGAACAGCCCGTAAGCATCAGTTTCCTTTCCCCTTCTCCTTGGCTTAATTCTTCTCTCTGTTGCTATTGTTTTTACTCTTTACTAAATTCTTTTCTTCGTTTCACATCAGACTGATAGTAGACATGTCTTGAAATTTTTGAACGAAATACTCTCTTTAACTTAAGAAGTTTCGACTCCTATCAAGCTGAGGATTATTTTTAAGAATTGTTAATCTGCTCTACTAAAACTGTAATGAAGTCTTTTTCCAACTGACTGATGTAATATTTTTTTTGGCATCTGCAAAGGCACCTAAAATCCAACGAGTACATGGTGGAAAATCGTCTAGATCACCTGGTGGTTTTCCTCAGCAGTCACCAAGTAGTCAGTGGGATAGCATCATCAAATTCTTGGATTCTCTTATGAGTCATCTGCGTGAGAATCATGTTTGTCCAAAACTGTTTTGCTTCTCATTATCCTCTTTTGTTATTCTTGTTGAATATTATAGTGGCATTCATGCTTTTGGTGAATTGTTTCCTCTGTTATTATCAAACACTATAACATATGATACTTGACTGTATTAACCTTTGTGTGTTAGGTAAATTATTGTTCTTGCTCTTTTTTTACCTATCTTCATGCCCCTTGTGTGGAACACTTGGTATAATACTGTTTGATGGCTGTTTTTCTCCAGCCAGTCTTATGGTTTAGTCCATGGCTTTTAGTAAATGATTGCCAATTTGCAAGTTTCCGGAAAATCATCTAGTTATAAGAAGCCAAATTAACTGAAATTGGGCATGGATTGCCTTCCATTTAAACAATTAATCATACAAATGCTGCTTATGGGATGTAGAGAATGTTGCATAGCTTATCTACATCAATCTCTGGTAGACCACAAACTACATGAAACAAGGATAGGAATAATTCTGAAGTCTGAACAATTGAAATAAAAATCCGTCTTCCTGTTGATCATACTACTCGCAGCTTATTTATGGGGCAATTCATTCCTTCTTGTAGTCTGTGTCCAGTTGGTTCAGTTCCTTACCAGTCTCCTAAGCTGTATGAAAAATATCTGGGCAAAAACAGTAGATAAGGTGTTACAATTGCCAAAACTGGACATCTGGCTAATATTTAGTTTTGAGCTTTTGATTGGAGAAGGATCAGTTTTCTTCCCCCCAAATTCAAAATTTCATGGATAAAGTCCTGCACAGCTTTTTCTTGTGTTACTCTTGAGTGATGTGCCCATTGCCTCCTGAATTTGTAATTCAAACAATGTACTTCCAGGTACCCTCGTTTTTTATACGTAAGATCACAACCCAGGTTTTCTCTTTCATCAACATATCACTTTTCAACAGGTATGTAATTTTGATACAAGAATTTATCATTGATGATCACTTTAGGCTTAGTATTGAGCTAAAATTTTTCTTCTCAGTCTTTTGCTTCGACGAGAATGTTGCACATTTTCAAATGGAGAATATGTGAAATCTGGTTTAGCAGAACTAGAAAAATGGATAGTCAGTGCAACAGAGGAGGTAAATAGATTGTTTCTCTTTTCCTTGCAAGCATGTGAAGTTTATGTCTTTCTGAATCAATGCCAAATGTAGTTTGCAGGAACTTCATGGCATGAGCTAAACTATATAAGACAAGCCGTTGGATTTCTGGTATAAGCCATACCTGTAAATGAAACCTGTACTGTTTAGCCTGGAGCTATATTGATTTTATGCGTCTTGCAAATTATTTAGGTTATACATCAAAAAAGGAAAAAGTCTCTGGATGAAATAAGGCAAGACCTGTGTCCGGTATGATCCTTTTTACACTACTGATTTGTGACCGTTATTAATCTCTCCTGATTCGTCTTCCACCCTTATAAGCCAATTATTTTCATTGTAATCTTGGGCAGGCATTAACTGTCAGGCAAATTTATCGAATAAGTACAATGTACTGGGATGATAAATATGGTACTCAGAGTGTGTCTAATGAGGCAAGTTTAAAACTCCTAGCTTGATCTGTGTTAAATGGGTACTATGATCTCTTATGGTTTCTGAAAGTTATTTTGTTGTGCAGGTTGTTGCGCAGATGAGGGAGATTCTGAATAGTAAGGACTCGCAGAATCTTACCTCAAATTCATTTTTGTTGGACGATGATTTGAGGTAAACTAGCTATACTAACAATAAATTCTGGTGTTGTTTCACATAAATTGAGGGACTGACTGTGCTACTTTTGCTTTGGTTATTTGTTGAAAAATATAGGCTGGTCTTTTTTGTTTTGAATATTTTATTGATGATGTCTTGTTTTGTTCCGAATATTTTATCAATATCGTCATCGTTGGTGAATCATATGATTGCAAGAAGTCAATGGCAAAAACTGGATAATATCTTGAACATTTGAATTGCTGAATCAGGGCATGAACTGGTTCTTGTTATTCCAGTCACATGTCTACATAGGTTGACATATATTCATTATTCAAATAAATAAATAATGGTTTATTTCTCTCTCTGAATAAGCATATAAGACTTTTAATATTTGCGGGGACAATGTCGTTTGTGCCAAGTAAATCATAAATTACTGTTTTTTTTTTTTTGGAAGAATAGTAAAGTAAAATATAGATTACTGATCCAACTTTCCCCATGGAAATGAACCCCAAAAACCGTTCAGTTAAAAGAGCAATGTTGAGTTTTCTAGGTATATCTTGTCCAGATGCATTGGACATTCTGACTGGGAATTTCCTTCATCTTATTTTTTATTGTACTGTTGCAGCATTCCATTCTCAACTGAAGATATATACATGGCACTTCCAGCGGTAGATCCTTCAAATATCGGGCTGCCAGCAGTACTTTCTGATTATCCTTCCGCTCAATTTCTGGTCCAGCGTACAAAGTAAATGTTCTGTCCTAAGACTTCAAAAGCACTGCTTTTAGCAAAGCCTGGCCTATGGTCAAGGGAGCGTCACCTGTATGTTGGGTATGAGCCAGGCCGGCTATTTAATTTCATTGGAGGTTCAGATCAGACAATGGTGAGGTTAATTTCGCAAACCATTGGAAGGAAATTAAAGTATCCTTTTCCTGGCAAGCAATTCATTAGACAATGGTGGATTAATTAGGTTGCCCCCTTTAGTTACACGTGTTAAGTAGTAGTTATTACAGGAGAAGTCAACGATTTGCTTAGAAAGGCTTCTTTATTTTGGAAGCTCATGTTTAAGCTCTGTACAGCACAATCCTATTGGAAATGTATTCATGTTGTATTTTGTGTTTCTGGAATAGGTTTTCTATTTCTTTCATTATATAACCAGCCCTGTCGTCCCGTCCTCTCTTTGGCTAGAACATTGGATTCTCATGGATCATCAATGTGTACAATTGCAGTGAGCATCAAGATATGGACCTGATGTAATGACTTTGTGCGGCTGCGTATTGCCTTGTATTCAGAGAAAAAAAAGTGTATTGTCTTCGTAATTCTTGCGACAGAAGCAATTACTTTTCAGGATATATGTCCTGTAATATACGTGATTGTTCCTTAGTTGATTCATGGCATTGTACATGGAATTTTCAATTGAGGTGCGAAAAGATTGTAGAAAATATTCATGCATTGGGAGTTTCTTCTTTTTTAGTAACGTTTGTCAGGTCTGGCCCTTCTGCATTGTGGGTTTTGTTAAAAGGGCAAGCAAATGGTGCTTGAATGAAGTAGTATTTACTTTTGTATCAGAAAAGTTGGGATCTAGCTCAAAAAAAGTAACTAGATAATGCAGCTCATTTTTATGTCTTCCATAAATTAATGTTACTTAAATGTAATTTCCTACAGGAAGCAACCTCTACAATCCCGGATCTTATTTGAGTTGCCGAGGATCTTCATGTGGTGAATAACAGCAGCATTATAGCAGTAACCTGACCATCATACGGGTATTGATCATTGTAATAATAATAAGCTTTGCCATGAGCATTTTCATGAAGACCGTTCATATCAAAATCACGTCCGCAATTGCAAAGTCAACAATTAAATATGAACGATCATTTTAGGCCATACTTCATCCATAAATACATGCCCAATTTGCTGAAATATTCTTACATGATTTCCTCATGGGTACATGGACAGCATATTATGAAAATGAAAAAATCTGACTAAATTTTGAAAGATAACCGCCTTTAAACAGCTGCCAGCCGCAAAGAAAAGATGTCTTTACGCTAGAAGCTTTAGTGAACCCAAACATTCTTTGCAAGTCTTTCTAGTGTATTAACTGATTACTCCTTGGTGCAGCGTAAATTTGTAATCACTTACAAAAGTGCACCCAAACACAAGGCACCGATTGAATATGCAATAGTCAACTGCGTGAGCAACCAATTGTCCTTAAAAAAGAGGGACAATTAGCACGTGATAACAACAAAATTAGCACCTCCTTATGATTCTAGCAACATTTTTACCAATCTCTTCTTTTGTTTGCTCAGAAACAGGAACATCTCCAATGTACATATCAAAGAACGCCCCTGGAAATATACTGAGGCTCAGTTTGAAACTGTGAATGTACAATTTCAAAATAATTATTTGAAGAGAATAATTCACACTTACTGCACAAATCCTTGCTATGGACAGCTCCAATCTGATTACCTTCAACTGCACCAATTAATAGCAATCCACCTTAGTTCCATGCATGAATACCACAACAAAGGAGAACACTAAACCACCCCACCTAAAGAGTGCTACTAAAAATTTAAGTGTTGTGGTTGTACATGGATATTTACACGGCTTTACATTATTGGAAATTAGTTATTGTCAGTTACTACTTACTTTCAGTAATTAAATGTCCATCAGCTGTTCGCCGGAAATCTATTGTTGTTCCCTGAAGAATTTAAATTTTAAGTCAGATGTATATCCCGTGGCAGCCAAAAGTAACAAACAAACAATAGATTAAGAGATTAAAACACTCCTTACCACATGTAAAGGGATATCTTGTGCAAAAAGAGAACCAAATGCCCCTAGGCAGTTATAATCCGTGTCTGGGTTCGTCTTTAAGAATGTAAATAGTCAGCAGTGTGTAGCACTAGATATAAAATCATGGAAGAAGCACGAGCAAATGATTTTACCTTCAACAATCGGGCCCGAAGGGATTTCTCAAAAGCACTGCAACAAATAAAACAAATCGATTTCAGGATTCATCATCATTCTTCGTGGCATGTCTCTTGCTTAAAGAAGAAAAGACAATTCGACCTTCACCATGCAAAAAAACACCTGGCTCAATTGAAGCCTATGGCTTATTGAGGCTTAGATGCAAGCGTTAAGCTTTGCTGGCTTTAAATTGAATCATCAAAATCTGAGAAAATCAGATAAAATAGATTTTGCTCTCATTATGAAAACGTCCATTGCGCTATAGGTGATCACTTTTCAGGCTCCAAATAAGCAACCGCTTAAGAAATTAATAACTGCATAAGAAGCAATTGGAAAACAACATATTCTCCCTGGTACGCGGATTTTATATTTTTCATATTTATTCTCTAGGTTATTTCTAGTAATTATTGAGATTTTATATTATTGGGATTTTAATTTATTTTATTTGCAGTAATGTAACTCAAAGATGGTTGATTAGAGTTAGCACTAGTATTGGATCATTTTAGCACAGTGATGCTGAGGCAGGAGAAGAAGAAAACAACTAATGTAGACCAAAAGATTCCCCTGGTATGAAATATATTTATAGGCATGAAATAGATATCAACAAAATATGGAATCTAGAAGTATCTGAAGACTTTCTCCAACAGAAAAGATAATACATTCACTGGCTGGGATGAGTTGGAAACTGCTCTAAATGAAAATTTGAAAGTGTTTGTACCACTTACCAGGGAACACAAAAATACAACGCCTGGCATGTTTCCTCTAAAGTTTCAAAAGGCTATTGCCAGGCAACAAAATCGTGCTCACCAGAGGGAATGTAGGTGTTTTTTTTTTTTTTTTTCCTCCAGCAAAACAACAATACCGAAGATCTCAAAAATGCATAGAAAGTAAAACAAGCCAGGGCACCTTCTCCTTTATCACAGGCAATAATATTCATTAGTAGAGAATTTGCACATGAAAATCTGGAAAAGAAACACTACTTACTCTCTTACAGTGCTGATTTTCATCCCCTTACAGTTAACCACAAGCCTAACAGTCATATTGATGTCCTCCCTGCAGTAGGGAAATCAAATATTTAGCAGGGAAATGATTTAATAGATGCATCAAAAAATTTTACAAGCAACAATATTCAGCATACTATTTTTATTTGTACTTCTTTTTTATTTTATGTAAAGTAAAAAGTATTATTCAAAGGCATCAATGGGATGTCACACAATTAGAAGAAAACAAAAGAACACCAAAGGAAACCACAAACAGAAATTAGACCTCCATTTATTATATGAAGGACAAACAACCTTCTAAATGCCTTTCTATAACCCTTGAAAACTAACTATAAAAAATTGATTAAAAAAAAAAAAAGAAACTTTTCAATCTACTAAAAGAATATTCAATGTCCTGAAACAATCTACGATTCCTTTCTCCCCAAATCAACCATCTCAGACAAAACAGAACTAATTTCCAAGCTTTTATCTTCCCTTTCGGAATGCTTTCCCCTCCACCCTGCTTAGAAAACAAGCTATGCTTCGTAAGTAAAAACCCAATTCATATAAAAACACGACAATGCCAAATTCCATCCCTTTGGCCAAAAACAGTGAACATTTATCACGTGCTAACAATATTTCTGGTATGAGTATGATACTTAACGTTGAGAGTACGAAATAATAAAGTTACCCTTCTCTTTAATAGCTTGAGTTTTTAGGTGAGATGGCGACTAACAATTTAACATGGCAATAGAGCATGCAAAAGTCCCAAGTAACCCAATAATCAATTGTTTTTTAAGAAAAATAGTTTGACCACACATGAGGGGACACTCAAGAGTATAAAATGATAAAGGGTAGCTTTAAATGGGACGGGACAGGTTTTAAACGAGTTTTGCTGATTTGGGATAGGACCAATTTGGGATTCCAAACTAAAAAAATAAATGGGTTTAGAACGGGAACAAGTTCAAAAAATTTAAAAGGGTTAGGAATGGGTATGGCAATTTTCACGGGTACCTTACTTGTTACCATCCCTAGCTTCTTACACACTTTTCCAAGGAGAATGTAGAATTGTAAATCAAGTTGCATGCTTTTTTGGAGAAGTTAAATTGCAATTCAACGGAAATGATAAAAGAAACGGATTTTAAATGAGACAAACATTTGCTCCACTACACATAGTTCATAGTTTCAAATAACACACATGCATATAATAGACTCACAGCCACAACATTAACCCATACCTTCAAGGTGACAGGAAATGCCACTCAAGCTGACAGCTACAATTTTTTTTTTTTTTGGTTGAAACATAGTCAATAGGATTAAGTAACTAGTCAAGTACCTGAGAAGATCCTTGTAAAATCCGTGACATTTATTGACTTCACCAACAGGAAAAGAAGCATACTTTGGACCCAACTTCACACAGACATCATGTGGATGAACATCTATAAGAAAAGGCAACAGTAACTAAATTTAAGGAAGGGAGTTGACAGAATTGATTATGTTAAAAACACATTAGAATTGAGTGCAATCCATCAAAACTTACAAAACCCAAATGCATAGACCTTCAAAGATTTGATTTTGATTATAGTCATTGTTCTGGAACCTGTTCCAACAAGGACCTGAAACAAAAATCAAACTTATTCAGAAACAACTAGCTTTAAAGACAAAACAGTATCTTCCATGACAGAAAAATGCATGCAGGCATAGGGATATTGATGCAGGGTGTTCTCCTACAAGTAACACCACCAAAATCGATGGCATGCAGCAATAGAGCGCTTTATATAAGAATGTTATGTATAGTTTTTTAGGCTGAGAGCTTGGTGAAACACATGAAATATAAGAGTTTTTTTATGGGGAAACAACAGGATAGTGATTAAGATGTGGTAATAAGGCCCACCAGTCAACCCATACGAGGTTCAGAGGAAAGTGAATCAAGGAAAAAATGAAACTTCAGAAGTTGGCACAATCTCAAGGGTGGGGTTCAGGGTTGCAATTAGAACAATGAGAATCAGTAGTTCCTTTTTTTTATCCAAATTTCTGCTAAACTTTTTGTTATCATTAATTAGGCTACCATAGAACAGTGGGCAATTGGTGTAAGTAGGACATCTGGGAACTGATGAGGATCACTAAAGGTAGGGGAAGAGAACTGAGGCAGTCTTAGGTAAAGGTTTATGGATCACTTGGGTGTCCCAAAACCTAAGCACAAACCCTGAGAAAGTTCCTAGGTCATGCAGTCACCAAGATGTCTTTTGAAGATAGATTTAAGTAACCTTGTTAAAATTTGGAGCTGCAACTCAAGTTCACAAAGGGATACATACGAGTGTACCATCATGCCATGCATCACCCCGAAACCCATACTCAATAGCTTATGCATTTTTTTTATAGGTAAGATCTAATAGCTTATACTAACAGTTTAATATGATAAAAGAACATATAAAGGTCTTGTGTGTATTTTATTTCTATTTTTACTATATTTGTCAAGAGCATAAAATAATACTAAAAATTACTTCTCTCTCAAATAGCTTAACCTTGTAGGAAAGATGATAGCTAGCAATTTAACATTAACATAGAAGACAAACGTCTCGAATCCCAATGCTAACCTAGTAATCAGTAGTACAAGTAAAGCCCCCTCAAGGAGGTAACCATAGTTGTCAAATCGAGATTCATATCGTGAATCGAAAGTCTTAGATTTAAGAATAGTATCAAATCATGAATCGTCAGGTTCAGTATATAAATCAAAAAAATGATAAAAACATAACTTTATATATAGTTTTTTGATATAAAGTATATTAAATAATAAACATTATTATGCATAAAAATTAACAATTTAATATGATCATGATGTTTGAATGGAAATAAGCTAGTCTTATGGCTACAATGGCGAACGCGTAAATCAATTTTAGCAAAAGCAAATACCATATTTATTTATCACTTTAATGAAGAGTATAAAAACTTAGGGAAGCCAACTCTTAATAATATGAAATTGTACGGACAAACTTCAACTATATTCAAGTAAATTTTGAAAGTTTTGAGGGGATCTCACCCTTATACAGTCCACCCATATATGGCTAGAAAATTCTCTATGAATTGGATGAATTCGATTTCATAATTTATCACTCCATTCAATTCGGATCTAAGATTTTCATCGATTACATAAGATATACTCAAATTGTAAGATTCAAATTGGGAATCATAAGATTCTGATAACTATGGGTAAGACTAACTGCACAAGAGAGGGTGAATTGAGAGTTTAATACGATAATATAAATAATAGATTAACTCATTTAATAGCATAAACTTTCAAGTGAGATGGTAAATAACAATAACAATATTTATAATGTATTTAGTTAACATCCAATATAAGAAGAGATTAAAGTAAGGACCAACAATTTTCATCAGATGCTAGAAGTGGCACAAACAAGAACAATATGATCAATATTAAAGGCATGTTGGAAGACTTAAGATAAACTAATCGTTGGAATAAGTTCAAATCACCAATTTAGGGCTAAGGCACCACAACTTTACATCCCTCTATGGAGCCGAATATTTTAAGAGTTGAAGTAGATAGTGCCAAGTCTGCTGAATTTTTAAATTCTTAAAACAATAATCGAGAATACGACTGTCCAAGCTCTAATTATTCTCACCAGACCATTTAAATATCCAAGTACAGAACTTTTCTTTGCATGGTTGAAAACATGTCGAAACCAGTGACCAAACAGAGCTTGAATGCTTAGTTTTGTAGTGTATTGCTTTAGCCACAGAATAAATTACTACTATCTGCATAATTGTGTTTGTTCTTCATATCATTCCCCTAGATCTCCAGCATAGGATTTACAGCAGATGTCCACTAAAAATGGAAACACATGCAAAAGCAAGTACAAGTTTACAGCTTTGGAGAACCCATCAAATGACTATCCATCACATCTTTATAGCGGCTGATAAAATGCCGAATGTAGATCAAGGTGCATCTGTAAAGTGTCCGTTTAACCACAAAATGAATTACCATCCACAGAATTTGCTCCAACCCTCCTTATTATTGCCCTAGGTCTCCAGAAAAAGATATAAAAACCAAAAGTTGTCCACTAAAGGGTGAACACAAGCAAAAGTAATTGCAGCTGCAGAGAACCCATCAAAAAGACCACACAAAACATCTTTGCAGCAGCTGAGCAGATACAGATTGTAGATCAAGGTGCATAAATAGTATTAATTGAAAACAATTTTGTAAGAACACCAATCAATAACCCATAAACAAGAAGTTTGAAGTTTCAAATGTTGACCTCTGATGTCAAACTGGAGTTATCTCCAGCTAAAATGTTGACCAAAATTGTAGGGAACTTGATACCGGTTCTGGCCTCAACTGCATGCCTTGTCCAGTTGACGTTGGGAAAAGAAAGATCTGCACACCCCCCATGTGCAACTTCGCATGGACTTTCATCCATGCATCTTTGTATTTGCATATCCGTATTCTCCAGAGGAACGTCTAAAGCGTTCGGAGTTCTGAAAAGAAATTCAGAAAGCAAGATTCATGCAAATTACAGACATTGAATATGCTGAAGCACTGCTATCAACTCTACCTATACCTCTAATGAACATATAAAATTTGTTTAAGAATAGTAAGTCATTTTATTTATTTACTTTGTAAGCTATAAAATATTATTAATAATAAGGGAAGAACTACAATAAAGCAAGAAATACTAATTTGAGATTGCCAACAAAATTTCCCAAATTACGGGAAGTGATGAAATTTCTGTGAAACAGAGAATATGGAAAGAACCTCATAAACAACTTACTCATTATCAAAAGGTGGTATGAAAGCAGCTGCCAATGAAAGGACAGGGAATGACCGAAGTTCATCAGCTGTAATTTGCAGTTGTGTCATTGTGCAACTCAAAATCTTACCAAAACTCAGTATGGTGTCAGATTTCCCTTTTGACCTAGAATTGAGGCAAAATCCCAAAAGATTGTGTCTACTCGAAACACTTTGTTTTACTTGCAAAGGAGATTTACAACTTTTAGGATTTGAAGCATGTGGATTTCCTGCTAAGTTGTGATTTATATTGGAATTCGATCCAGTGGCAAACCAAAACAGCAGAGCGCCTGCGAACTTTGAAATGCAGTTGAAAGCTTCCTGAAGAGCCAGACTTCCGGGTACATACAGGTATCTAGAGTTATAAAGAGAATTGTCGACAAATGAACTAATCTGAGACAACAAATGGGTCCCAAATTTCTGGTGGGCAAGTGGTTCTATTGGAAATATGTAAGGAGATCCGCCATCAAGATCCATAAAGAACAACCAATTATTCCGCATATTCTGTTTGTACAGGTTATTGTCCCAATTAACAGCTTTCGCAGTTTCTCAATGAAAAATCTCTCTTGTGAAACAACCACCCAGCACTAATATGTTGCACCTGCACAAGTATCAATCACAATGAAGAAGTTTCAAGTTATTTATTTAAAAATAGAAAAATAATTAGAGTGTCAATAGCATTATAAAAAATAATAATAAGAATAAAATCAGTTCAAAAATACACAACTTAACCTTTTTCCCAAATACATGGGATTAGCTACGTGAAATTTTTCTTTTTTTTGGGGGCAAATTTCATTTACTCCCTTAAATGAAAGGCCTAATTTCAGCAAGTATCAGATAAGAAAAAACTACGCGATGACATTAAACCATTGAGATCAGCAATCAATCGCAGATGAAGCTGCGAGGGTATCAAATCGTCAAAGAAAAAAGAAAATCAGTAAGAAAAGGGAAGATTAGTGGCGACTCAATGAAGAATGATATTCAGAACCGATGAGATCATTAACGATGCCCATCCCAATCCCAATCCCAATCCTCCTCCGCCAAAACATCGCGGCATTACTTTCTCCAATTCAAGAAAGCTAGAGAAAATTCAAAACTAAAATGCAGTCGTACAAACAAATTTTGCAATTGAAAGCAAACACGTAATTCCAGCAACATGCAAATTAAATAGAAATCAAAGCAAAAGAAGAAAAGGAAAAATTACCTGAAATGTCGAAGGAGATTAGGGTTTGGGTTGCGTTGGATGAACGTAGCGAGCGAATGCATGGGGGAGTTAAAAGGCCTTTTTTCCTTTCGGAGTTCAGAAAAAAGAGAGAGAGAGAGAGAGAGAGAGTATTGGAAAGGAATTTGCCTTTGGCCTGGCGTTGCGCATTTGAGTCTCTGACCAGTCTTGATCGGGAAATTTCCCATTTTTTATTATTATTATCATTATTAGCAATTTTTAATATATGAAAAGATATTTATCAAGATTCGGTCTATTTGATGAAAAAAAAAAAGATTGATGGAAAATATTAAAGAATCTGAAAACTTTTAAAAATTTGTAATACATTTTGTATTTCTCGTATTCCATAACATTTTCATAAATTTATATATATGTATCAATATATCTCAAACAAATTTTTACAAATCTCAAGAAATCTTTTACAAACTCTAATAACATTTCACAAATCCCAATAATTTTTTTACAAATCCTAAAATTTAACTAATTTCAATAAATTCTGACATAAAATATTTCTGATGGAATCTCCAAAACCATTCAGATGGTTTCTCTTTCCAAAAAGCTAACACAAAATTCAAAAAATTCTGACGCGAAACCATTCCAACGAAACCAAAAAAATCATTCTTATTGTTTCTCTCTCTAAAAGTTAACACAAAAATCAAAAAATTTTACTATTCAATTTGAAAGAACGTGATTTGATAATTACAAGCCCAACATCAAAAATTTCTCAACTCATTTTTTTATTATTTTTTTATTGTTTTTCATCGCATCAAACGTACTAAATTTGATTCATTCGGGCAAAGAAACCAAAAACTCGCAGGCTATTCAATTATTTTTTTAAATGATTTTTTTATAATTTCTATTAATAAAAATGACAATTAAAAATAAAAACAATTACAATTTATAAACAAAATTAGAATTATTTAATTAATAAAGTTTTTTAGTAGATAAGTAAATTTAATTATTATTAATTGTTAATCAATTTTATTAACAAATAAATAAATAATTATTTATCTGACAAGGAGATGTGTGGGGGTGGCTGGGACCCACAGCGAATGAAGGAGGAAAAAGAGTTAAAAAACCTGGAGTTTGGGGGCTGCGGGGAGGGAGAACCACCCCCGGGGGCGGGGGGAGTTCGGGACCACAGGCACTGGTGGAGCCACTATGGCTCCGAGA
>QLOD02000009.1:24909657-24931935 GCA_003260245.2 Sideroxylon spinosum
TAGCATTTTATCCTCATAAGTCAAGAAGTGGGTAAGGCCATTAGAAGATGACATATACACCAGTTCACGTTAAAAAATAAAAATAAAAAAAAGAGGTAAGAAATTCTACCTTCCTTTATTCTTTTTTTCTGCATCTGTCATCGCTCGTCATTTTGTATTGATAACTATAGGTAGTAACTGATATATTTCATCTAAAATTATTATATTCCTACAATATTATTTTCTATTTGAAAATCTACCTTGAAAATGTAAGAGACGGTTTGTATGGGATAAAGACATGGTGGAAGTTTACTGCTTGTATAAATTTTTTTGGGTTTTGAAAGAGAGATATATAGAATATCGTGGGCCCATTTGGTGAAACAAAATTTGTTAAAAATCTCTAAATGTATTTAGAAATTTCTGAAAACATCTATTACATTTTTACATAATCTTACCTTTTCGAAGTTAGAAAAAAATTAAATACCATCTAAAAAAAAGTCGATATTTGGAATTCAGTTAATCAAATAACAAAATTTTTTTGCTATTCACACCACAGACTCTCAATCTAACGAATGACACCACTGTGACAGATTTTTTCGGAATTGTTTTGATGGATTTGTAGAACCGTTTGGATGAACTCCCATTTTTTTCCTCGTCAATTCTGATCTTTGCGGTCCAAACGTGAAGCCGAATGCCGTTTGGACGGATTCCAACGCATGGCATCAATAATGGGCAGTGTTCTCAACTCTCGGCTCGTCAGCCAACAAAGGATTCAAAATTTTGAAATCGTCCAAACCGGATTCTAATCTGTCGGGACGAAAATTTTATTGCTCATTTCCAAAAATTACGAATTAAAATATGTATATTAAATACCTAAAAAATTTTCAAATCACATTTTTTATTATTTTCATTAATTTTCGCCACACTAACGCACCCTATATATTTTAAAATAGCTAGTTTTGCAGCAAGTTAGGAAGAGGGGGAGAGAGAGAGAGAGAGAGGGGGGTGGAGACGAGAGAGGGTGAAGAAGATGGGGAAGAGTGTAAATCGGCTCACCCACAACGAGGAGAGAGAATATATTGTTAAAAATTACTAAATGATTGAAATTGGCCAAAACAAAATTTACCACAATAAAGATTTTTCTCTGAAAATAACGCCAACTTTTTTTTATATTTATTTTTAATTTGAAGTTTGAGCTCCTGCAAAGACCAACCGCTTTAGTTTTCACATAATTGATTACCGGTTCATACATATATTTTTTAAATTTTGATAAATTATCATTGTAAATATTTATTTGCATAAAAAATTATATTTATAATTTATTATTATATTTTATTAAATTACAAAATAATAAAGTATCAAGTTGCGATATGTTATGAAATGTTATAAAAAGTCATTACACGGATATCAATATTAAGACCCGTTTGATGTATAATAAAACGTCGAAAAATTTTAAAAATAATTCATTTTTTATATCAATTGTATAAATTACGAATTCTATAAATTATCTCACTTTAACTTATTTTTTCTTATATCAAACAGCCCCTTAAATGATATGTTGTATCAATTAATACAAAAGAAAACTCTACTTTACAAGTTTCAATTGTAAAGCTCTTCAACTAATTTGGTGCACCCAATAAATATATGACGCACGCATGACCGTATCTATGTCACCGAATTCAAAAGTATGGAGAAAAGAATATGCAAATAAATAAATAAAAACAAAGAAGCTAGGCATGCATTCTAAAACCCGAACTAATTAAGGTTTGGTTTGAGAAGAAAAAAAAAAGTTAATTTTTTTTTAGTTGGTCGCTAACGAGTTACTAAAAAACTAGTTTTTTTGTGTTTAAGAAGGAAAAAAAGCTAATTTTTTAATCGTTAATTTTTTACGTTTTTGTTAATTTGACAAATTTACCTTTCACTGTTTAAAAAAAGTTTAAAATGTAAGAAAATAAATTTAGTTATTTTAGAAAAAGTCAAAAAGTTAGTAATTTCCAGCTGAAAATATCAAATGGAACCTAAGATTGAAGAAAAGTAAAGATTTCCCTAACCTAACCCAAGAATTTGGAAGATATAACATTCACAAAATTATCACAATTTTAAACGTTACATAAAAATACAATACGAACAATGTCAGCATGAATACAAATATATATGACTCAAAGATTTGTACGTAAAATTGACACAATTTAATTTAATTTTAAAAATAATTATTAATTTTTTTAAATTATAATATTTAATATAAATGTAAAATTAAACATAAATTAATACGAATTGAGTCGAATACGATACGAGATAATTGTCACCCTGCTGCATTTGTCTACTTAGAACTTTAAGGTCAACTTAAGTGACAGAAGCAAATCACTCCGACGGTTGCGGAGAGAAGACGGCCGGACGCCCGGTGGGCAAACTCGGTGGATATTTTCTACCGATGAAGAAGAGAAAATTGGCCTTTGTTTTTAATTAGTTATCCAACTCCCTCCAACAACTTGCCAGCAATAACCCTTTCTTGTTATTTGAACTGATATATATATATATATATATATAAGATGGTGGTTGTAGCTGGTATACACGCAACGTACCAACTTTTATACCGCCAACCACAACTGAAAAAATTACATCAAATTATCGCAAACTTTAACTAAACAGCAAGTTTGAAAGAGAAGAAAGCCTTTGCCGGCTTTTTGACCAACTTATGTCGTATATTTTTATAATATGATTTTGAGTGTGTTTAGGGTCATAAAAAGTAAGATAAAACGAAATAATTTGTAAGTTTGTAATTGGTGTAATGACATAAAATATGAATAACTTTTAAAATTTTTTAAAATTTTTCATTTTCAGAGTTTTTGTCACTTCAAATGAAATCAATTTATTTAAATCATTTGATGGAACGTATAGTATTTATATAACAAAGAGGCTCAAGTATTGAAACTTTTATCCTATGTGATATCTGGAAAGAGAGGGGTTGGGTTTCTGTACCATTTGACATGGGTAATAACTAGTTCTAAAATATAGGGTGGCGAAAGTAGTTATAAAAAGAAGAAGAGAAAGGAGAGGTCAAATCCAAAATTACACGTAGGTGCTTTGGTGGGAGTAATTGATTAGTGTTATTGTTGGATTCGGCTCTCCTATAAAATTTCTTTTGTAATTTTTATGCTTTTTTTTTTTTTTTATCTCAATCATTGATCTTGTTTAAAGACTAAAATGAATCCGCAAATGGGACCTACAAATGGAATCTTTAAACAAGATTAAAGGTTGAGATAAAAAAAAAAAAAACAAAAAATTATTAAAAAAATTACAAAAAAAAGTCAATCCGTTATTGTTACATATTGGAAACTACAAAGCAAAGTACCAGATGCTATTAGGTTCGGGCACAGAGTTATGGGTCTTTAATTTATTTGTCAAAATTTGGGGGAGGAGGGGATTTAACTACTTTACAAAACTTTGTAGCAAAATTTAATAAATAATTTATCAACAAATTTATAAAACTAGTGAGAAAATTTAAAGTTTTCCAAACTTGGGTGAATGAATTAATAATAAGACTATAAAATTCATTAATTTGCTTGTATCTTATGATGCATTCACGGTATGATCAAAGATGCGGTTGTACGTTGAATTTAAATTTTAGTATTAAAAGAGACCATCGGTTGGTGTCATGGTTAACGAGAAACAAATTATAGTACACCAACTTTTTCTGTAATTATTATTATGAATGTGTTTGGAGTTATATAAAATTGTATAAAATTATAAAAATTAATGTTTTATATTTTATGCAATAAGCAAACCAAACAAAATTAAGTATTTTTCCAATAAGTAAGGTATATTTTTCCAAAAATTTAAATTTTATAGTAACGTAATTCGTATTTATAGAGATTTATAAAGTTTTATATTTTTATTATATTATATCGGGTGTGTTTGGAGTTGTATAAAATTATATAAAAGTTAATGTATCGTGATTTATGTAGTGGATAAAAAGGTTAAATTGTACAGTCTCGTAATTCGTATTTATAGAGATTTATAGAGTTTTCTATTAGAATATAAAGCTCCAAACAGAGCCATCATATGGAGCCTCTCACTCTCTCTCTCTCTCTCTCTATATATATATATATGTATGTATGCATGCATGCATGCATGCGTCAATGTGTGCGTGTCGGGTGAGTTGAAAGGAATATTAATTAATTAAGGTGGTTGGAGGTAGCAAGATTGGTAAATTGTTTGATCACCAATATTCTGTTTGCCAATTAATTGTGACAGACAAACGGGGCGGGGGTTTGTGCCAATCAGTATTTCATAACTGGGAGAATGATTTTTTTAATTATAAATAAATAATTAATCTCGCCGTTGAATGCTAATAATTATAATATCAATATTGTGGTATCAGATTTGTTTTTTCCCATTATTTCCTTAGTAATTATACCAGGGACGTGGCTATGACGGTTGCCTAGAGCCTCATAAATAGTTAAGGTCTCTTTTTTTTTTTTTTTTAAATTTGTAGTAATAATAAAAAATTAAATAATATTTAAACTAATCAAATTTTAATCAATATATTAATTATTATTTTTTAATTTTACTTAAAATTTTTATTTTGATTCTTAAACTTATCTATATTTATTTTTATTCATTAGTAACCACCACAGCTATCTTCATAAATGGATAATTATTAGATTATTAATTATATTACTAACAAAAATTATATATTATTTTATTAATTATATTTTTATCTATTATAAACTATTCATTAGACACTATCTATTTAGGATCATTATATATCATTCAATTAGTCTCATAATGCAAATTTAAATTCAGTTCTTATCTTCATATTTCATCATATGAAATCGGATTAGAATCGGATTAGAAAGCGATTCCACTGTATATTCATTTATGATATTATGTACAATATTTCTTCAAAATATAACTGGGTTGAGATTAGATCAAAGTTATTTAATAATAACTTACACAAGTTACATCTTACACAATTTAGGCCTCTCGTTTCGTCTAAGACCCCAAAAATTCTAAACACGGCCTTGTATACTAGTTAATTTTGGACTATTAAAGTAAAAACAGTCTATGTATAATATATATATATATTTCCAACAAACCAAAAAGTGCAAATCTTGTCCATGCTCCATTATCTGCAGGAGTCATGGGAAGAAAATAAAGTCCACTCGATCGCCATAATAGAGCTGACGACGTCGCACATTGTAGTGAAAGGCCGCATATATATATATATATATATATATACAAGGGTTAAAAAAAAAATATACTTCAAAAATTATACTATTTTTTAAAAAGAAAAGAAAAAAAAGATTTTTTTTTTTTTTTGCTTTCAATGACCCTTGCCCCATGTGCATCCTTCTCTAAAGTACTGCCTGCCTTCAAATTCAATAAACAGTATATATCAGATGCAATCTACAATTGATGATTTATGCTTGCCAAGCCAAACAATTAAATTTAAAGATTTGGCCACCTTGTAGAAGCTTGAATTCAATATAAATAAATATATATACCCTTAAATTTTTCTAACATCTGAGTTTGAAACTTTTCTAATTTATTAATTAAGAAAATTAAAACACTAGCATATGACAAAGTATTCTTCTCAACATGATTTCTTTAGAAATAATTTAAGGAAGGCTAGAATGATTGTTTGTTAACTGGTTTTCATTTCATGATAGGAATATCAATAGAAGAAGTATGAAAGAAGAATTTTATTTTGGTTCCCATTTAATTCCCCAACTCTATTAGTACATATAACCCCTCTGTCATCTCTATTTCAGTCTCCGTGTAGGTTTTTCGTTCTTGTCCATTTTCTAAAATAAAAATTATTCATAGAATTATAAGAATGTTAGATATTATTATTATAAAGTAAAAAATTATACATATTTCAAATTAAATAACATCATATAATATCATTAAAAATATAATTATACATATTTTTAAATCAAATAATGTTATATATATTTAACATATATTATTATATAAATATAATGAATATACAAATAGATGTGTAAACTAGTATGGGAAGGGTGGAGACTAGTTATTATTTCTGTTTCCATACCATTTCGGGGATTACTTTGAATTCCTATACCCGTCTTAGTAAAAAGCATTTCTAAAACTCTTTTCAAATAAGATGGGTAATACAGATATCGGTTAATAACGTATATTTTTTCATTCCTATTTAATGATGTAAAATAGGAACTTTTTTTTTTGGGGGGGGGATGTTCACTGGATTAGGTTCAATCAAATTTCTTTATAAAAGACATATAGATAGATCCTGTCTGTTTATCTTAATGTAGAAGTAGAGAAAACCACGTCTTTATCTTTATGAAAAGGAACTAACCAAGAAGACAGAGATTAACTAAATTTGCTCCTATTATAACACTGGCGTATTTGTGTATAAATATATACTTAATGGGACAGTGCATAGTCACACATCAAACAAATTGGAAACAAAAAAATTAATTAATTTAGATTTGTGTATACCTGCTCCAACAAATCCACTTACTATTATTATTTTCTTCTTAAACTTTGTTGATCATCCTAAACTACAAAGTCAGAAACTAGCATTGTCATCAGCAACTCTTTGACCAACAATTACATTTTTTCTTTTTTTCTTTTTTTTTTTTTTTGGGTTTTTAATTTGTATTAAATTGCGGGGTATGTACAACTCTGTAAGAAAAAATTTCAAGGAAATTTGGTAAAAACGGTGACAGGAACCCCTATATACTGTGGGTTTGAAAATGTTCCTTATATAAACTGATGCTTTCCTAAATGATCAGTAGCATTCTCATAATAATGTAGGTTTTGAGTTATGTATTCTGCCACAAAGTTGGCTGCTAACTTTTGGTTGTTTCTGTGTTAATAAATTCGATCAATGAGGGAAAGAATGAAGATGACATGGAAAGCAATTCTGTGTTGCAAGACTACTAATGATCACGATCATGATGAGTCCAGCGGCAGCTTGCCAGCAGAAACCCAAAAGCAACAAATTCTGAGAGAGAGTAGTAGCAGTAGTAGTAGTTGTTTCCGGAGGGTACCGCTATCAGAGTTGCCGGGGTCACCGTTACTGCTTTCAGCTGAGGATCTCTCCAATTCTTTGATCGGCTCAGAGCTTCACGTCTTCACGTTTGCTGAACTCAGAGAGATAACACAGAACTTCTCACCAGTTAATCTGTTGGGAGAGGGCGGCTTCGGACCAGTCCACAAAGGCTTCATCCACGACAACCTTAGACCAGGCAGCAGCTTGAAACCACAGACCGTGGCTGTTAAGTTACTGGATTTGGATGGCACCCAAGGCCACAAGGAGTGGCTGGTACGTCATTTAATTTTGATTATTTTCTTACTCTTTTTTCAATCATCTAGATTTTTTTTTTTTTTTTTTATTCCCTGTTATAATTTTTACAATTGATGGAATTTACGGGGGATTATACAGAAAAGAAAAACAAATGGGAAACCAAGTTGGTTAAGTAATGTGTTTTATATATAATTAATTATGCAGGCAGAAATTATATTTCTTGGACAATTGAGGCATCCGCATCTTGTCAAATTGATTGGATATTGTTGGGAGGGTGACCACAGGCTCCTTGTCTATGAATATATGGCCAGAGGCAGTTTAGAAAATCAACTCTTTGGAAGTAAATTGTTGCTTCATCCATCTCTTCTTCTTCTTCTTCTTCTTCTTTTAATGACTTGATGAGATATGTGATTGTCCTTTTTTGCTTTATGATATATCTAGGATATTCTGCTGCATTGCCATGGTCAACCAGGATGAAAATTGCAGTGGGGGCAGCAAAGGGTTTGGCCTTCCTTCACGAAGCTGATAAGCCAATTATATACCGCGATTTTAAAGCTTCAAATATTTTACTAGACTCTGTAAATGTCACTGATCTCTCGATCTATTAATTTTTAATGTCAAAAACAACAATTTTCTCATTACATATTGTGCCGACAGAATCTTATCAACTAGAACACATATACCTTCTTGTCCGAGTTTCATTGGAGACTCCAATTAAAATATGATTTAAAAGAAAAATAAAAATATGTAAATGTAAATGTCATTGGTAATTTTTGAATGCTGATAATCTTTATGTCATTTTCAATTATTTCATTTTAGGATTACACTGCAAAACTCTCTGATTTTGGGTTAGCAAAGGATGGCCTAGAAGGAGACGACACCCATGTCTTGACGCGTATCATGGGCACACATGGTTATGCTGCTCCCGAATACATTAAGACTGGTAATTTTAGTTAATATTATTAATTGATTTATGTATGTACATACATATATATACACACACAATTGTAGAGAGATATATATTTAAAAAGAAAAAAAAAAAGACACGACACACGATGCAAGGGCGGAGCTAAGGTTAGCCTACGATGGGCACGTGCTCACTCTCAGTAAACAAACTTATACTATTTTGTCTTTTATATTGTCTTTCGTGTTTAATTGTGTCCACCTAATAAAGGAAAATTTTTTAGCTCATTATTAATTGTGTTTATTCAAGAAAAGAAAAAAAAAAAATTTAGCCCAATATCAATTATGTCCACTCAATGAAAAACAAATTTAACTCAATTATATCAATACAATTGCATCTAATTTACCCAATACAACTAAAAAATATTTAACTATATTTTGAGATTTTTCTCTCTACCTTCCTCCTATTTGACAGTTAAACTCTTTCATCGTTCCTTTTACGGTACCGATTAATTATCTATGTATCTTATAATCAGTGTTTATCCTAATAGAACTTTCTAACATCACCCGATAGGAGGTTCTGAAATGCATGTACCATGCAAGCTGACTTTCAAACAAAATTGAAAAGTTGGTTTTGATTTGTTGAAAGTTGAAACCTAACCAAATTGAATAATGAGCCTTGAGTAGTTTATTAATTGGGCTGAAATGATTTAAATGATTTCAGGTCATTTGACAACAGTGAGTGATGTGTACAGCTTCGGGGTTGTTCTATTAGAAGTGGTAACAGGTAAACGGTCAATGGACAAGTGCGGAGGGAAACGGGAGCAGGACCTTGTAGAATGGGCAAGGCCCCTGTTAATTAGAAGCGATCCACGGGGATGGAATCATAAACTTGAGAGGACATTAATAGACCCAAGACTGGAAGGGCAATTCTCAAGGAAGGGTGCCCAAAAGGCGGCTGAATTGGCATACAAATGCTTGAGCCACCATCCGAAGCGCAGACCCACAATGACACAAGTTGTCAACATCTTAGAGCCTCTGCAGCACTACTTTGACGATGCATTGCCTGTTGTACCCTTTGTTTATGTAGTCCCCAAAGAAGAATATGATGATGACGATGAATCGGGGAATAGTTGTATTAATCCTCGAGGTGGAGGTGGTTGGAGACACGGAATCAGATTTCCAATATTGCAGCAGGCATCTTATTCGGATGGCTCTGTATAAATAACTTTGGAAACCGCAGCTTAAACTTGTTTTTTTGTAAGTCGAGAAGGTCCAAATCAGTTTGCACGGATTTGGACTAATTTATGGAATATTGAAGTTAAAGATCGATAAATCTTTGAAAAAGACTCAAATCAGTGATCACTAAAAAACAAATCCAAAATTAAGTGACTGAAACTTTTTGTGGGGATAAAAAGAACCCAGTATCATGTATATGGATTGGTGAAACTACAAAGGTGACATATGTGACTCATGCATTGGGAAGTCAACGGAACGGACTCCATAAAATTTGTTAAAAACCCGCTGAAAAATATGTTAATATAATATATTACACGAGTGTGTGTGAAGTTATATAAATTTATATAAAATTATAAATATTAACGTTTCGTGTTTTGTGTAGTGAGTAAAAAATTTAAATTTTATAATCTTGTAATTTATGTTTGTAGAGTTTTGTAGTATTTTATTTAACACCAAACAATGCGTAAATTTAATCTATTAAAATTTTGTTTTCAAAATAAAAATAGTTAAATTCTTGAATCTATATCTGTTTGATTGTAAATTATTGTCTGGTAATTTACATTTTGAAGTGATAATTAAATTATTAGTTTTGTAAAATCATCTATATTACAATATAAGTCACTTAATATGACATATGTCCTATGTGTCATTGAGAAGTGGGGGTGGGCTTTCGTGTCATTGGTACGGATAATACCTAGTTTAAATATAAGTAGTCAGAGTACATTCCATGTAATTTATTTGAATGAAATATTTCTTACCCAACACGGAGAACAGCAAAGATATTGATAAAAGAAAATCTATATATATATATATTTATAAATATATTTGCTAGATATTGATAAAAGAAAATCTATATATGTATATATATATATATATTTATAAATATATTTGCTAGATATTTTAGAGCACACATCAATTGTTTAATTAAAAATTTAATTTTTAAACAGGTATTTAGTGAGTAGAACATAATAGGACATGTTTGAGACTGTAACTAACAAAATAAACGAATTTTAGATGATAACTAATAAAGAAAAATATACGAATTTTATAAAAATAATGACTAATTGAACAGATATCCAAAGAGTTTATATCCCTACTCATCCACTGAGGCTGTGTTTGTTTGAGGGGATTGGATGATGGGGTATAAGTAATACCATTGATAATATATGCGATTGGATATAACATGGGATTAATTTTTTATGTGAGATTATTTTTTTGGTGTTTGGTTGGTGGGATATAAAGTGGATAAAAGTTATGGTTTGACATGTAATGTGACAAGAAATAATTTTGAACCTTTAGATTTTGGAGAGAAACCAATCTGGAGGTGAGGGATATATAATACCACCACCACCTCCGGATTACTCATCCGATTTTTTGCCGGATTGCACATCCAATCCCCCAAATAGTCTGCCATCTGAAATGCACAAAGCAAATATCACTTGATGTGGGGCTCACGGATGACCAATTCTATCCGACTTTCTATCCTGCAAACAAACGAGGCCTGAAGGGTGAAACAAATTAAGGAAGTTTTTGCATGAACTCGTCAAGTCCGCAACACTTGAAGTTGTTTATTCATTAATAAATTATTATTAAATAACATAATTTAATAACAAAAATTATTATTATTTAAAAATTAATTTAAATAAATTATTCAAAAAATGAACCATTTCAATATGCAATAATTATTTATTAAAAATAGTTGTAATTTAATTAATTAAATTATTTTAATCATAAATTATTATTTAATAGTAAGTTTAGTTTTAACAAATTAAATCATTTTAATGTGTAATTATTAAGTCGAAATTACTTTTTGACAAATAATTTTAATAAAATAAATCATTTTAATTATGTATTATATTTTATGATTTAATTTAATAAATATTTTTAATAAAATAAATGTTTTCATAAAATGCAACAAACATTTACAAAGTATTTTGTTCAGCACCTAGTGTAACAATATTTTGAAATCCAGATAATTCAATGAACAAAAAAAATGGCTGGGACCGCTGGGTAGATGGCTCTATAGTTTAATTGCGATAGAATCGCTATTGAATCGTAACATTATAATAATATTTATTAATTGTGCGACATAAAAATATCATCTTGACCATAATAGTGTTTTTCGATCATAAAATATACCTTTAATCAAGTATATTCTAGTTAAATTAGGACTAAATAGGTTCATAATTACATTGTATAGTTACTTTATTTACTATAATCAAGTGCTTTAAGAGACAATACCTGTACAATATATACAAGAAAATCACTTTCTTACGGGTCCCAACGCTTACATCATCTAGCATTTAATGCTACTATCTACCGTCATTGTGTAGTCATATATCGACATACAGCATGTCAGATTCGCTTTCTATAAATAGCAAAATGGTAGTCAAGGTACGGCTCTTTTGATCTTCCTCTTCTCTCTCTGTTTTTCTATCTGACTCTCTCTCTACACAAGATTATTGTTCATAAAACCTGTGACTAACGTAAATATTAAAGAGTACTTAGTCGGGAACTATATTCAACCGTTTTACTTTATTATTTTTGTTACATGCAGGTTATATCAGATGGAAGTCTACAGGAATATGAGAGAAATGGGTCTATGGAAGAAGGGAGTTAAAATTTTATAATAAACAAAAATATATATTAAAAACAAAAAAAATAATTGTCTCTAAAATCTTGTGACTAATTTTTCTTTTATTCGGGCCGGCCGTACGTACGAGGTCTGAAAAAATATTCCTTATTTAATTTATATATATTGTGATTTTATTTGTATTAAAAAAAGAAATATAAGAAAAAAAAACATAATTATGTACGATATGCCAATATTAGTTTTTGGGACACGACATAATTTGGTATGTTTAGAGTTATAATTTTTAGTATTTTTTTACTAAAAATTATTAATTGTAATTTTTGGTATGATTGGTGAATCAAATAGTAATTTTTAATAATTTTTGAGTGTTTAATAAAATTTTTGATAATTATTGACATTTTTTAGTAATTCTAAATAATTTTTAATAACTTTTAAGTTAAGAAATTATTGTAATAGGATAAAAAAAAAATAAACTTTTATATTTTACCATAATTTGAGATATATATATATTTTTTTAGTTAAAAATCTCACTGCCAAACGCTGCCTAATATTAGTATTTTTATTTTAGGTTAAAACCATATTTTGTAAAATCATATTTTTTTTATTCCACTAAGTAAAACCGTCGCCTGAGAGATTCGAACTCTCGCGGGGAAACCCCATGTACTTAGCAGGCACACGCCTTAACCACTCGGCCAAAGCGACGAGACGCTCACATCATCCCTGGCAAAATTTCTTATATGCTTATTTTTTGTTTTTTTTTTTACTACCCTCTTCTCTCCTCTTTGTTCTGTTCTGCCAATTCCTCTAGGGGCAAGTTTCTTGGTGATCGTAAACACAGCGAGGAGTTGTGCTTGCCAATTTCCATTAGTACCAGAGGAAAAATAATAGTAATCCAATAACACTACATTTTTAGAAAGAGAAAGTGAAGAGAGAGAGAGAGAGAGAGGGAGAAGGGGAGAAGCGCGAACATCAGATCGGTGAAATGGCGACGGTGCAGGCTGTGATGGGGAATTTGACGGCCACAGATCGGAGTATTCTGACTGCCGTCAACAGCGGAGCATCCAGCCTGTCGTTGCTTGGGTCAGGATTCATTGTTCTCTGCTACTTGTGCTTCAAGGAACTCCGCAAATTCTCCTTCAAGCTCGTCTTCTTCCTCGCTCTCTCTGTATGTTCCCATCTCTTTTAACCGTATGAAATTTTTTTCTAGTTTTGATGGGGTACTAATTTGGGTTCTGTTAGTTGTGAATGCTAAATCAATAGTTCTAGGTTATAGGGTGAATGGTTGGATTGGCTTTGTATTGTCGTCAGTGCTCTGCTTTGCTCAGCTAAAAAAAATAATTGCTTGAAACTGAAGAAGAAACACTACTAGATCCGCCATCTTCCCTTTCTATAGGTACTGGCAGTGGAGTTCCGCTTTCTCCTTTACATCGCATTCCTTCTCAATCTTTAACCTCTTCTCTTCTATCATTTTTCTCAATTTCTCTGTCTTTTCCTTTATCACCCCCCCCCCAAAATCCCTTTCTCCTCTTTCTTTTCTATGAATTAGGGGATTGGCACACACATACGTGTGTACTTATTGTTTTTCTTAAATTTTCTTCTTGTTGTTGTTGATGATGATGATGATGATGATGATGATGAGAGGGAGGTAAAGAAATAGAAGGTAATTGTCGAATTTCAATTTTGTGGGTCGACTACAAAGAAACACCAAAATTAGTTCTTTTATATAATAGATAGGTATATAATAGGACAGATAGTATAGATGGGAAGTTTATGACAGTCACTCTCTTGGGCCGTTAAAGGGTAGCTTACAAATTTGAGAGACACCAAAAGGAGTTCTCCCTTTGTAGATTTTTAGAAATAATGCTAACTACCAACTATGGTGGAGTCACCGGAACCCTTGAAGGGCTGACAATCAAGGTAATCTAGAGCAAGAGAGAGTGTGCATGCTGAGGATAGTACTGGTGGTGAGTGATGAATGATGATAGACCATCCATCAAAGAAGGGTTTATATAGGTGAGCAGGGAATATTTTTGGGTGGTAGTCAAGGCCTTGAATCCGTTACGAGGATGTTTGGCCTTGACTCAGCGTGTCCCTATGCAATAAGGATTCCTTGCCTGGAATCTCTCTCTAGATTAGTTGGGCAAATCTCTAACGGTCTCTTGATCTTAACCTTCAATCCGCTAAACCTCTGATGAACCCGCATATTGTTTAGTCTGTTGGCGAAATCTCCGAATCTTGCTCCTAATTCGGGAAAACGTCTGTTTCTGCAGGAAGTCTATACCGCGAGCAGAGTGCTGCACAAACTCCCGCGGTTAACCAAAGGTTTTGCAGTGGTAAAATTTGTACCGCATGGACAGATAGAGTGGACCTGGACTATGTAACCATGGCCCAGGTACCTGCATTCCTATTCAATTTATCAGATTAGGAATGAGGTTCGGGGATTAGTATAAATAGATATATACATTCCTATTCAATTTATCGGTAATTATGTACAGTAAGTTATTTTCACTAAATTACCATAACCAATGGTAGATTGGATCTTCAATTCAATTGAACATGAATTCTTTAATTACTTTATAGGTTGACAACAATGAATATCTATGTGAAGTGCTACTCCTTTCCATGTGAGGTGGGGTTTCGAATTATGATAGCTTATAGAACAGTTTGAGCTATGTATTCAAAACTCATTGACCTCACAGTGGGAGGGGGCATAGGATGAACTTCTAACATGACACTTGGTGTGGTAAGTATCCCTTAAACAATGTGTATTTTGAACTTTTTCTAGTTGTGGTGGCAAGGATGCCACTGTTGAACAATGTTGCTATTCCAGACAGTGGTGTGTTCTAGAATATTCGGTTTGCTAGGGCATGCTGGGCAGGGACCTTGATGTTGGAGATGCTTTATTTAAGCTTTTATGCAGCTACAGGGGACAAATTGCAATACAATGCCTTATATGATCTAGATACCAGTTAGGCACTTCATAAGGTGTCGGGCATGAGGATTGATAGGGAAGACAACTAATATTTAAATTGAATGTCGACAGCCTTGGTTGAGAGTGTTTTCCAAGGTAGCCTTGTTTTCTATGGAGTAACCTTGTTTTCTATGGATAGCTTGGGGGGAGAAGGGGGAAGGTACTCTTCTCATTCCATGTTGTATGTGTAAAGGCTAGAGAAAACACGTACCATCACTTGGTGCATTATCAATTGCTCAAATACTACGATTCCGCATTGATAATTGTTTCAATTTGTTGGGTCATCCCTCAATTGATAAGAAAGTTGCTGGGCACTTTGGTCCAGAAAAGACTAGCAAAGGCTAAGCATGTATGGAGAAAATGTCCTTAGTACACTCAGTGTCTCTACAAGGATTTGAATGAATGCATGTTTGAGGTGGAGGAACTTCTAGTCCATAGGTTAAACATTTGATGTTAGGTGTTCAAAAATGGTTTTGTTACTTTTTGTTTCTTACTACTTTTTAGGAAATAGGACTCTAGTTTGATATTTCTTTTCGTTGGGAGTCTCTTTTGCATAATATGTTGCGCGTGGTTGTGTTCCCTATGGTGTTTTTTACTGATTTTTTTTTTTGATAAGTAATCAAAATTTTATAAAGAGCATCAAGAAGATGCAAAAAGGACCCGAAAGTCAAGTTACAACTCCAAACTATCTACAGAGCTTAAAAAGGGTGTTACTCCGGATCTAATCTTACTGATTTTACCTTACAAAGGAAAAAAAAAGGTTCTCGATGATAATTAGGAGATCCTAAAGTTTTTCTGCTTTGATGAATATGATGTGCTTGCCAAACTTGAGATTTGATGGGTGAGAAGGATTTGTTACTTAATCTTACCATTTCATGCAAGACCATTAGTATTTACTGTGATACACATTATTATCACATTAGTCGTACCAAACCAGTGCAAGCCCTAACCTTTAATTAAATTGTCTTTTAGTAGGGAAACCTTCTGAAAGAAGCCCAAAAGGAAGTTCTGTTTAAATGCCTTGAGCTGCCAAGCCGATTCTCTCTCTATCTTTATCTCTTATTATTATTATTTTATTTTTTTTATTTTTAATTTTCAGGGTGGGGGTGGGGGTTTATTTGGGGTCATGTCATTAAGAATTTGGTCTCACTTTTTGACTGCGTTGATCCATTCTATTTACTATACTCTTGCTTCATCCACTAAAACAATATTATGAGCAAATAGCATATACTTCCGATACTTCATTTTGTACATTTCTTGGCAATTCATCCATCACTAATGAAAAAGATAAAGGGCTTAATGTGGATCCTAATGTAAACCTACATTGAATAGTCATAGGAAAATCACCACTTTCCCTTAGAGCTATCCTCCCTATGGTCATAGCCCTTTAATATATCTATCTTTGGTGTCTTTCTTTCCAAACTCAACAATATTAGATTACTGCAGAGCCTACGATTGGCTTTCTCCAAGTAGAGAAAACTATGTAGAGATCTTTCTTACTTTTTTTTTTTTTTTTTTTCTCGCTCTATAAATTTTCCATTATTTTTATTTGGGAAATCAAATATTGGATATGCCATGAGTCTACTCTTTGATCACTCTTATTCCTGTCATTTCTAATTAAATGCTTGAGAAATTAATCTACTGTTAATGTATTTATTTTTCTTTATGCAGGACATGCTTTACAGTTTCTTCAGCATGGTTGGGTATGCGTCTGAGTGTCAAGTGAAATCAGCGTCTTTGTCATGCCTTTCTTGAAGAGTGCTACAATTACTGATGGGTACCTTTCCTTTATGCAGGGATCCATCTAAAGAATTTTTTTGTTATGCTCAGGGCTATGGCACCCATTTCTTCTGTGTGGCTTCTTTCCTGTGGACTACTACAATTGCCTTTACTCTTCATCGTACGGTTGTCAGACACAAAACTGATGTTGAAGATTTGGAGCCCATGTTTCACTTGTATGTTTGGGGTATGCAGTTATCTATCACCAGGAAAAAAAATATAGAAGGGAATTTATTACAAAATTGATGTCCCATTGTTTTAGTAGATCTCAGTACACATGCCTTGTGAGCAATTTTATGATTTCATGGTTCCATACCGTTGCATATGTTCCCTTCTCAAAACTAATTATGGAATATTCAATAGGAACTTCACTAGCTATGACAGTCATACGCTCTATGGGCAATGACCATGGACATCTGGGTCGTTTAGGTGCTTGGTGTTGGACACAAACAGGTCGCACAGGAAAGGTAGGCATGAGGTAGACTTAATTGCTGGCATGCTATTTTTAGTCCCTAGTCTGCAATGTCATTGATTTGCAATTTTTTGCAGATGAGTTTAAAAATTTCCTATTTGTCCTACAGGCGGTTCATTTTATAACATTTTATGTGCCACTGTGGGGTGCAATTATTTTCAATGGCATCACATATTTTCAAGTGATACGCATGCTAAACAATGCAACACGTGTATGTACTCATTCAACAAATCTCCCATTTTTTTTTTTTTTGGTTGACCTCCTATTGCCTTTTGAGTTAGCATATCGACTATTAAAAATGGTTTGATGCATTTGAAGCCATAACGAGTATACTTGAAATTTTAGATGGCGGTGGACATGTCAAACCGGACATACCAACAAGATTCAAGGGGAGATATGAAGGTATGTTGTGCTTTAACTAGTTTGGTATAACAATTTTCATAAGGATTCATGTTTCTTAAGGGTTGAACGAAAGACTTGCTAAAATGAATCTAACTTTCTTTTTGCGTTATATTATTATACCTTGTTAAATGCCTCATCATTTTTGTCATCACGTTTACTTTTGATTCTTGTTTATTCAGCATTTACTAATGTCTTGATAAGTTGGAGGAATCTAACGTTCTTAAATTGTGAATAAATAGTTGAGTTTACTGTATAACCAAGATAAGACTTCCATCTTATGAGGGGGGAAGAACACAATTAAGTTTTGAGTGGTATGAAACCCATCCATGCATTGCGTTGGACCTAAGAATCAAATGATTTGGTCACTTAGACACGCACTATTATCCAACACTCCTGCCCGTGTCTATGTTATGTAAGAATTATTAAATAAGTTACCTTTAAAATTTTTTTATTTTTACCTACTCTAACTTGCTATGGTTAGGAAAAATATATAAATAAGGAGAACCCATGCTTCTTCAATAATTTGTGACTGCTTTTATAAAAAGCTGGGAACCTAAGTTAAAATTTTGTTTTCACTGAGAATGTTTATATTACTTCTTTCCATTATGGCATGTTTGTTCAAGATATGATGTTTATTTACTCGTCTTTTGTCCTGAAATAGTAGGTACTCCAAATCTTGGAATCTATTTATAAAAATCAGAACTT
Source organism: Sideroxylon spinosum (assembly GCA_003260245.2). NCBI lineage: Eukaryota > Viridiplantae > Streptophyta > Magnoliopsida > Ericales > Sapotaceae > Sideroxylon > Sideroxylon spinosum. The sequence continues at coordinate 24,927,992 of QLOD02000009.1, forward strand.
GGAGGAAAGCAAACGCAATATAACACTTTACTCTTTCCAAGTTTACAGGCTTTAAATCGGTGGGGCTATTATCCACTCATTCTAATAGGCTCATGGACTTTTGGTACAATCAACCGGATTCATGATTTTATTGAACCAGGCCATAAAATATTTTGGCTTTCAGTTCTAGATGTTGGTATGGCTGCACTTATGGTAAGTTCTGAAAACCAGTGGCAAAGCTCTATCTTTTATATTCATTATATCAACAAATATTTTGTTATATTCCTTAAAGGTTAACTCCCTTGTTTTGCTAGTAGTTTTTTCCATGTGTGCTTGTTTGCAGACAGTCTCTGTTTAGGAAAATCCTATTTTTTTAAGAGTCCTAATCCTTCTTTACGTAGGATTGAGAGAGTCCTAATGTAGATAAGGTAGTAGAATTGTAATATAAAGTTTCATATTTTTAGTATTCTGTTGGACTTAAGACTTCATTTCCTATATGAAGAGGAGTCTCTTCTAGGATTTGTAGAGAGAAAACATTAAGAATATCAAAGAGATTCAAGATGAAAGTCTCCATCTCACGAAGAAAAATCTCTCAAATGTTGGCTCGGTTCATGTGATCATTGTGGACTGGCGATTGTTCTTCTACCTGGAGTGGTGTATCGTGGTTCCGAGCAAAGTGTGATAGCAATAGGGATCATGAGACTTGATTGTGCAATTATTGCGGAGAAACTTTGTAATCAAATTATATAGTGGGAGAAGTTTGGATTGGTCTCCATTACTGACTCATGGTTTTTTTTCCCCCTTGTTGAGGATGGTTTCCTCTTAAGAGTTCTCGTGCCTTTTTTTTTTTTATAACTTTTTTCGCAAATGTGATTGAGTTGTTTGGGATTGCACTAGCCCACTAGCAAATTTTCATTTTGTAAACAGTGCTCTTTGCTTTTGGTAGTAAATTTACCACCCTCCTGTGGGTTAGTTATTGAGGTATTTGTCAATGAAAATGCTTGTTATGTACCATTTTTTGCATTCATGGCACTTATACATTGGGTTGGTATAGAGTTTCCGACAGGGATATCTTAGGGGAGAGAACTTAATCATTGTATAAATCGAACATTCCGCTTTAATGTGTCATGATGGGTTGTTCCGAACCATGTCAAATTGTCAGTACAACTAGACTGACAGGATTCACGCAACATATAAAGAAAGCCTTATGAATTTCCTGTCTGATTGACTTGATCTCTTGGATGATACTTGCTGTATTGAGTTGTAGACAAGTTTCGTCAGCTTGCTAAGTTCTCAAATCTTTTTTTAGGGTTTGTTCAACTCAATAGCATATGGCCTTAACTCTTCAGTGCGGCGGATAATCTATGAACGATTGGATCTGTAAGTCACAAATGCTCAATCTTTTAATTAATGTGTTAGTAATTCTGAATTATCGGTTGTGATCCACCATCACTATTTCTTACTGTGAGAAATTTCTACCTTTTCTCTAATAAACCTAACTGCTATAATTTTAAGTGGAATTTTACTGGATAAACTATTTTTTTTTTTTTAGAATTACTTCTAATAGTTTGCCAAGAATTCTTTTCCCTTTTTGGGGGTCTAATCCTTCACTACTATGTATATTGTCTGTGGGTGTACTTTATGGTTGCCTTGAAATTTCCCGCTCAATTGGGAAAAAAATTTTAGTTGATGGAAGTGGTCTAGCCACTGGTCTGGTACACTAAACTCCTTAAAGAAACAGCCTTCTTTCTTTGAAGCTACCTGCCAAAATTGTTTTAGAAGTAAATTTAGAAAATCTTTCCCTTAATCCAAGAGATCCCGTAAGGGAAAGAAAATGTGATAATACATTCATCAGAACTCCAACCACTGTAATTATGAAATTAATATCATCACTTCTGGATGGATAAAGAAAATAAGAATACCATCACGAGAACTCCAATCATTACAATTATAATTGAATTAATATGATAATCTTTAGGTGCGTCTTTCAATTCCTGGAAGTTTTATTTTTCTTATATTTTGAGTGGAGAGGAGAGGTAGATGGTAGAACTGGCACATAAATTGGGGGAAAGGGCTGATTTCAACGAGCCAGTTTCTATGAAATGAACTGCTTTTGGCCTTTCCAATTTCCATACATTCCACATGCATGCTCGTTTGTTGCTCACTTCTGTTTTATTTTTTTGTGTTTATTCCAAAACACCTACTGGGGTGGAGGATGGGTGACATGGTTCCACATTTTTCTCCAGATTACCAGAAAGATTTCGAAGATGGCTTCCAAAGAACTTGAAGTCCAGGGGCCAACAGCTAGACAGTGAACTAGTCTCACTGAAGATTCATGACCAGCAATAGCAATTAGGACATGTTATCACTGCACTTCCACATGGTCACTCGTAAAACATTCCTTATCTGGTTGTCGAATTTGAGTGGAGTGTGGATGAACATGCAAACTAGAAGAAGGAATACAGCTCCCAATGCTCCGTGCCAATTGTTGTGGATTCCATTACCTTTTCGTTGGGTTGGAGTGGACCAATACGATTCACAGCATTCTGTTGGTCAGTTTGGCCTCTATTGGTTTCTGTCTTTGTTAAACATTGCTGCCTTCATGCATTTTTTGAAACACTGCTTTTTGAAGTCTCCCCTGCATGTCTCAGTTGATGGGCTATTCCAAATAGAGTTTGGTGGTTTTCGAAAGGCTAAGGATCAAGCTGTGGTGATAAAGGATTTAGTTTTCCTATGTCTGGAAAGGCTGCAGATATTTTGGTGATTCATCCATAGACATTGATTGACAGCCATCTTATTGTTCGGCCCTTTTAGGTTGTCTTTTAGAGTGTTCCTTACTCTGGTTTTTAAATGATTAAATGTAAAGTTGTGGTTTCATTTTTCCCTTTCTATTACAGAAAGTGTAATATTTGGAGGGCAGACGGGTCGAGTTAGGCTGATTTACCTTGCAGGTGGCTGTAATTTTGAAACGTCGAATTGCCAATATTTAAGATGAAATTACTAATTTTAGGTATTTGATTCAGTGAAAAGAAATTTGGACTACGCTTTTCTTGCTGTTTCGATTGATTCTCTAATTTTGTGCTTTATGATTCTCTATTCTCTATAAATATCCTTTCGTTTAATTGCTAGGTGTGGGTGGGTAGTGGGTTGGCCAACTTCAAATGGTTCAGATTTTTGTTTTTAATGTTGCATTCTTATTTGCGAAAGGATATATATATATATACATATATGTATTTTGTAATTATTGTTGTTATTGAAAAGATGTTGGTCTAAGTGATAATTCTTCCGATCTTAAAAAAATAAAAAAAAAAAGAATAAAAAAAAGTGGTAATTCTTTCTGTAGGTAGATATATATTGACGCCTTATATAGATTTGAAAAAAATTCTATTATTAGGTGTGGTGTGCAACGAGTATCTGTTGCGTGTACGTTGCAACTTTTGCTTTGCTGGCAAGAGTGGAAGCTACTGATAATACTAATATATAATGCATAAAATAAAGTAGTAGTTAACTTGATCTTTGTGTTTGCATTAGAGATATGTTGACATTGTTTGTTTCTTAAATTTTGGAAACCGGCTGGTTTAGCTCTGCTCCATCCCCATTGACTTCAACAAATAATAGTGGTTATGGATGCGTTTCTTGGCGTACCAGTCAATCTTTCACTGCTATTTAATTCGTACAACTTTCATGGTTTGATTGGATGATGCTAAAATTTGAAGGGGACAAGTTTTAAAAAGGATATAAGATAAGAGAGAGTATTATTTTTTAAGGATTTGGGCCATATTGATGTGATGTTTATAAAGGAGGATAACTTTTGACTTGGTTTGGATGTTTTATAAACAAGAGAGGGTGAATGATAGGAAAAGTAGTCAAATGATTCTTTTACTCTTTTGATGTCCCAAACTTTGTTACTCATTAAATTAAATATTAAATTACAAAACCAACTCTATTTAATTATTTTTGGACAA
>QLOD02000009.1:24955315-24969955 GCA_003260245.2 Sideroxylon spinosum
TCAGCAGTTGCAGATATTTGTCTTGTTTGAGATGACTGTTATTGTGCCCAGCTGGTATGTGCATGGGGTGTGGCATCAAACTGGAGTTATTGCCAGGGTAACTAATTTGTACTATTTGTAAATTTGTTTTCCAGGATTTGGGTAATGGCCGGTGAAATTTTGCTTCTCCTCTAAGTTATACAGTTCTTCTTATACATGTAAAATCCCTTTTGTCTTTCACCATTAAAAAAAAAAAAAAAAAAAAAAAAAAAAGAGAGGAAGAAAGAAAGAAAGAAAGAAAGAAAGAAAGGATGAGCTTGTCCAGTAAGGGTGCCCCTGCCAATGATCAAAAGCTGATTACCACAGGAAAGCTGACAGCTTTGAATCCAAATGCTGCAGAGTTCATTCCCTTTGCTCTCAGATCACCCTCTGGAAGCACTAGTACTGCAGACGCATCGACAAGTTTAGGTGCCTCTGGGACTGGGAAATTAGGAAAAGCTGTGCTAGATCGAACAGAGTCATCAATTTCAAATAATTCTGATGAAGAGGCTCACCAGTATTGGCATCACCAGCTCCCTGATGATATCACTCCGGATTTTAAAGTTATGGGGGGAGATGAGTCTCAGGGAATTAACAGCATCCAATTTTCAACCTTGTCCTTACATGATGGCAATGAGATCTCAAGGTTCCCTGCTTCTACCGGCAGAGGTTTTATGTTGAAGGAGCAGCATGGGATCAATGGGAACAGCTATGCTGAGAAGACAAGATATTCTGTTCCTTCCTATGGTGAAGATGTATGTTCAACCAATTTCCTTTATATGCCAACTAAACCTTGGGACAAGTCAGTTGTGAACAATGATCAAATACATTCCACTGTTAGGGAGGGGTCTCCTTATAATGTGAATTCAAGACAGGACTTTCTAAATGAGCAGGCAATAACTGAAAATACAGAGATGAATCCTCTTGATTTTTTGGCTACACAATTTCCTGGTTTTGCTGCTGAGAGCCTTGCAGAGGTGTACTTTGCCAATGGAGGTGACTTGAACTTGACAATTGAAATGCTTACTCAGCTTGAGGTATGATCAACTCTTCAACTTAGCTAAGTTGGATGGTCTTTTTATATTCCTTACAGATTCAATAATTAATTCAGCAGCCTTTGTAAACTACCCCTTTCTATGTAAATAGTTTTAAGTTAGCCACCATTCACCAAAAAGCTTGAGCTGTTTGGGAGAGCATACTTTTCATTATTTGTATTGACTTATTTTCTCTTGGCACTTCCCCTCATGTGAGGCCAGCCTAACCTTTTACAAAGGGACCAAACACATGCAACTACTGACTTGCTTTGGGTTGGGAGTGAGGTTTGAATCCCAGAGCTTTATCTGCTCTAATATTATATTAGACTATTAACCATTATCTCATCTAAAAGCTTAAGTTGTTTTTGTTAGGGAGATGGATAATGTCATTATTTATTTTAGACTAATTTTCTCTCAACAAGTAGCATTAATTTACTTCCTGTTAAGTCACTAATTGTTCCAAAAGATTAAGTTAGTACGAAATGAGTCCACCAGTGTATATCAAGCTATTTCAACACTTCCCTTCACGTTCAACCTTGATTGTCACGTGGAGCAGAAACAAGCAAACTAAATCAAACAAACGTGCACCAGCACAAGCTAGCAGAGTGCGCAACAATGAATGGGGAATAACCACTTTCAGCTGTGTGTAGTATCTAGAACTGTAGAATTGTTGATTTGTTGCCACCCCCATTCTAATTAAATAGATAATTGTGACCCTGTAAAGCGGTATTTGAAGTTGGATACCAATGATTTCCTGGAATTTAATTAAAAAGAACATTCTTGTACCAAGAACTTTTTTGGGGTGAAAGCATATCTTGTTTTATCAAAAATTGGAGTAAAATATTTAAATGGTTATTGTGGCCAAGATTGCTTAAATTCAAGGAGATGAGGCAAAAATCTTCTTGGAAATTCCTTCAAGGGTTTAAAACTGATGTCAAACTGTCTTGCTACACTAGCGATATCCCATTATCTCTTTCATGATATATGAAATAGATAACACACATCGATAATGCGTTGACCCAACTTTTTTAGGCAAAGGTCCATTTTGGCCAACTGACGATGAAATTGTAAGCTTGCTTCTAGCCTTGCTAAGAGCCACATGCATATAAAAGAACGACTTGATTCAACATGTAATGACAATGTGAATTGCCTTTATATATAACAGTCACATGCTTCTGTAAAGGTTTGCACTTTTTTTTGATTCATAATTTTTTCCTTCTTATTGGATGATAAGTGAAGTCAAGGAGACAGTGACACCAATGCTGGTAAATGTCGTAGAAATGGTTTTGGGCGTTGTAATCAAATGAGAGGTAGACAAAAAATGAGGACTTTTCTCATTCATTCTTTATTACACCAAAAACAAAAAATAAAGAATAAAATAAAATAAAAAATAAAAAAATGAAAGAAATACCTAGGCCAGGATAGCTCCAAAATGCCACTCACAAGAAGTCTGGAAGTAAGTGAATAAGGTAACTCATGGCCTAATTGTCTTGCTGTGGAGGAAGAAAGGTTTGTTGATAGTGGCTTGAGATCATTACAAGAAACCTTATAATTGTTTACATGCCATACATCAAATGTAAAATACGGAAATCATATGTTCTATTTTAAATCCAAAATAACTTTTTGTTTTTGACAGTAAATTTTATATATATATATATATATTTATTAAATGGCATCAAGGGGATGCCTCCCTAGTACAAAAAGATATGCCTCCCTAGTACAAAAAGATGATCTAACTATGAGAGTTAGGTATATTCATATTTTTTATAACGTGCAAATTACTATGTAATTCCAGGCCCCTACCTCCGAGAGTCAACTATATGAAAGAGACAAAAATGCTTTTTACTCTATGCAAAGAATTCGCCATATCTTGAAATTTCTCATTTTTTTCTCTCCCCACACCATCCATGAAACGGACAAGGGTATTAATCTCCATGCTTTCCTCCTCCTCTTACCTATCTTTGCTCCCCATTACATCCTGAAGGCAGTCTCACATCGGAGTTGGAAGACCCTTTGCATCTCAAAACAGTTAAGAGTCATCCAAAACGTCTTATATTTTCCACTTGTGTATAAAATTTATGAGAATAGATTATGGTAAGATATGCCAATTATGGTTAGATATGTCTTCCTATAGCATTTTAGTGCACCCTTTGTATATTCTCCTTAATCCCTCCAGTGCTTTCTTATTGCAATTTTATTTCTTCTTAGTAGTTTCTTACCAGCCTAGGGGTTTGATGGAAAAAATTGAACTACGAAATCTGTTTCTGTAAATCATTGGCTAGCTACATTCTGGTGGTTTGCCACAAGGGCGGTTTGTGACTGTGGAATCTCCTTCCTCATGTTAAATTGCTTGTACATTCATAAACATATTAACCTGTTTTTTATATTCATGTACAACTAATATGATCCTTTTATGATTCTCTGATCCTGTTAGTTCAAGCCTAGAATGATATGAGACCCCTGCATCTACCTTCTTAAAGTCTCAGTGATATCTTTTGTTCCTTGATTTTTGTTTGTGTGTGATTGCAGCTGCAAGTTGATTGTGGTTTGAATCAGAATCTCAGCTCAAAGGGGGCGTCAGCTCCAAATCTTAGTACGCTGGATTTTCCTGCGCTCTCTGTGCAAGATGGTCTGTCCAAATATGCTGGAGATGATATCCAACAAAATGTTAGTCCTTACCGGTCTTCCAGCAAGAATAGCATGCTTTTGTTCAAATCTAGCTCTTCCATCCCCAGCAGAGGTGCTATAGATTTTGCTTCAGCTGTGAGGAAAATGTCATCTCAGGATTCTGGTATATGGAAGTACGAACGAAATGGTTCTGCTGATGCTAATGTTGGTTCAAGTAGAAGTGCAAATGCGTTGGCTAGCTCTTTCAGTGGTGGGCAGGCAAGGAGCATGTATGTTGATAGGATACAGAGTCGGAGTTCATCACGGGCAGCTCCTGTCTGGCTTGATACTGGTGAAGCAGTGGGTAATAATTCTGTATCAACAAATTTACTTACTTTATAAAACTTTGACTGTGGAACAAATGCCTACTGCATATATGCATACTTTTAACATTGTTGAGATGGCAGCAAATATGTACTCTGAAATGCGAGAGGAAGCTCGTGATCATGCTCGCTTACGTAATGCATACTTTGAACAGGTATGTTCTAAAAACCCTGGATCAAGCGAATCATCAATTTTTGGAGTTGAGATCTCTGTCCCTTGCCAATAAAACACCACCTCAAATGCAGGTCATTAGCAGCGAGTCAGTTACCAAGGCTCAACATCCCCTAATTAGTTCATGGCATTACTTCAGATTAGTTTAATTTTTTTTTTTAAAACAAAAATTGCCTAGATTTTAGACTGATGAAACATTGTGTGTACTTCATTGTACCCAGATTTGTTTCTCATGCGAAACATGTGTACTGCTCAAGACACTAAACCATAATTGACGAGTACTGGCAACAATTTTTGTTGTCATCACTGGGGATGAGTTTTGTTCTTTTGGTTGGGGATACAAATTATTTTCTCCATCGTTTGAAGAAGGAAAATTTTTGATAATGGATATGGGATAGCATCTGTGAATTGTTTGTTAGCTTGAGGACTAAAATTATGGTTTTCCAACTGAAAAGATCATTTGTGCCAGTGTAGCAGAGACTCTGCATAGATAGCTCTGGATTTGCTTTATTTTCATTTTCCTGGATTAATACGAATCCAAGCTGCTTGAAAGGGGTTGGTGAACTCTTTTTTTTTTGGGGGGGGGGGGGCGTGTGTGTTGGAGGTGGGGGGTTGTGTCATTTCCTTGTAGTTGGTCTAGTTGAAGAGATTGTAAATTTGTATTTGCTGCTGCAAAATTTTCTGGCCTATCAAGATTTGAAATGCCATTTTAAATCACATAACTTGCAGTTGTATTTCTTAAGTTCATTTCGATGACTTACGGTTTGAAAGTGACTTTTGAAGAGATGTATGGTCAACAGGTTCAAAAACATTTTCTGGAAGTGGTATTACAAAAGTAAACTCTGTATATTTTGTTGTTGCTATTACAATTTCCTGGCAGATGTTGAAATAATTTTTCTGCTATTGAGTGTGATTTCATTGAGTATTGAGTAAAATGCATACATATGCATACATATCTATCTATATACACACACATGGACGCATCGTAAGAAAATGGCCTTGTGAAGCATGCCTATGGTTGATGAACAACAATCATGATCTTTGAATAATATCTGCAGGTGTAGCTTTCTGAAGACGTTTTATTTTCTTAATTCTTTAATTCAGTCAATTGTGTTGTGAATATATATATATTTCCTGTAAATATCATCTAGTATGGTGCCGACTGCTGGGCTTAATTGTTATTGTCATTTCAATTTTGATCTGTAATGTAATTTTACTTCTTATTTTGTATAATAAAAACAGGCACGGCAGGCTTATCTAATAGGTAATAAAGCTTTAGCAAAGGAGCTGAGCGTGAAAGGGCAGTTGCACAACATGCAAATGAAGGCAGCTCATGGAAAAGCTCAAGAAACTATTTATCGGCAGAGGTTTGTTGCCCCATGACTGCTTTGATAGCATTTTGCCCATGCACTCTTGCCCTTATCCCTCCCCACCCGAGAAAGGATGTGTATGTACTCAGTGACGGAGTTTGTTAAGAAACTTAAAAGATTTTTAGGAATTTTTGTTATTGTTTCCTAATTAAAGTTTTGCCTTTTTGGTTTGTGCATACATGTACAGATTGCTCTCTTTTCATGTGACAAAATTGGTAGGCTTTTGGCACATTGATCAAAATATTGCATCTGGGTTCTCATTATGGTTCATTCTCCGATTTTTTGTATTTTTGCTGGTTCTCCTCTTTCTGGTATTCCCTTCTCCATTCTTCTGGTTTGAAGTCACTGTGAGCTTCTCTGCTGGCTTTTGCAGTTTGTGGTCATAGGCCTATTGTGTGAGGAGAGCTAGTTTCTTCAAATGCTGGCTGTTACGATGATTTAGCCCTTCTATTTTGTAATTGATAAAGTCGCAAAGTTTATTGAGGATGGTTATTTTTTCAGGAACCCAGTTAGTCCTGAGATGCAGGGCAATGGAAGACAAGAGAGGATGATAGACTTGCACGGGCTGCATGTAAGTGAAGCCATTGATGTCTTGAAGCGTGAGCTGACAGTGTTGAGGAGTGCAGCCAGGTCAGTGGAGCAGCGCCTGCAGGTTTATATTTGTGTTGGAACAGGCCACCACACTAGGGGTTCTCGCACTCCAGCTAGACTTCCAATTGCTGTTCAGCGCCATCTGCTCGAGGAGGAGGGCCTTGACTTCTCTGAGCCACAGCCAGGATTGCTCCGGGTTGTGATATACTGAGTCGGTCAAGGGCGTTTAGAAGTTTTTTTGACACACATCATAACCCAAGAAATCAATCATCACACATTCTTGTATCTGTATATGGGAAGTAGTCCAAGTTCTGGGAAAGGAAAGGAAAAAGAAAAGCGAATTTCTAAAGCAAAGAAGGGAGAAATGTATCACTAAGGTTTACTCAGTTGACAGTGGAATTGTTTTGGGTAGAAGTTGGGAATCAATCTATATAAGCCGTAGATGGGGACTCTTTTTGTAACATTGTATCTTTATTCTTCTTTCTTTCTTTTCTTCTTTTAACTTTTAAATTTGAGATGTAACTGATAGAATTGAGTTACATGATAGTTCAATTTCCCATACATTTACCATCTTTATCAGGGCCCCATAATGTTGGATGTTCTGATTGAAAATCTTGTTGCATGATCTTAATAATTTTGATGGACCGAATTATGGCTCCCTTCCCCTTGGTATTTGGTCTTTGTTCTTCCAAGTAACTGGAAGTCTAATATAGCAGAAGAAATAGTTTTTAGGCGCTCTAACTCTAGGCTAATTGATTAAATGAAGAACAAAAAGTTAGAATCTTTAACACGGTATAAGACTGGGATTGAAATGTAGAAATAAAATGTCATTTCTTTTATTCGGATTCTGTGATTAGTATAAATTATAAATCGGATCCCAATTTGGTTTATTTTTTTGAGTATCCTACATCTATAAACTCGGGGTAAAGATGAGTCAGCTCAGACCGGTTTCATGTTAAACCCGATTTCAATCTAATCTTTATCGGATTAGTTCGGTTTCATAGAATAATAGCTAATCTTGTATAAGAACATGCATGCAAAATTAGATTATATCGGTTGTCAAAATAAATAAGTAACTAAATAAATAAAGATTTTATCGATTCGGGTCCAAAATTATGCCAACAAGGAACCAAACTCGATTAGATTGATAACTTTTAAACTGAAAACTAAACTAAATCCTTAATATAACGGAACCAACTCAATGCATTGAGCTGAGGTTGGTACGGTATTCGGATTTGTGCACCTCTAGTAATTTTTTTTTTTTTTGATAACTTTCAACGAACTACGTAACCGATGGATAAACCGATAATCGCATAACACCCCACGAATCATGTGAACTAATTAAGTCCAAAACTTATGCCTTGTGTGAGAAATTCTTACTATTCTTACTACACCTTAAGAGTCCAACTCCTAATCTCCTTTAGGAAAGCCAGGACTTCTAACCAACCACCTCTAGTTAATTGTGCACCTCTGGTATAAACCATGGCCTTCCATAAAATAAATCTGATAAATGAATTGCATTATCAAATATCAAACCCTGCCTTAAAAATTTACAAATCTCACTAGCTTTTGCCTTTGTTAACCCTCTCATATACACACACATCTCTCGAACTGAACTGGAATTGGACATTGGAAATTTTTTCTCTTAAATCGTAGTACAGTTAAAGGTTCGTGTGGAGCTCAAACTTGTCAGCAACTCAAGACTGCTACCCAACTGCTCGGACCAGTTGTCGACTTGGATCACAACCCATCACCACTAGGGCATTAAACAGAGTATGATGATCTCATGCTCTAATCAACAACTCGTAGACATTACTATTATTATCCCCGTTAACTCGCTTCAACATTTCAAAACTTTTTCGACTCCCTAAGAAATCAATTCGCTTGAATGTCACATAACCTTGCTCTGCAGTTTCTTTGCTAGAGTATACCGATCGGAGCCTATCAGCATGCCTTGAGTCGGTGTGAATAGCAACCTCTATTTCTTGAGTCGACATGTTCTCCTACAATAAAGCAAAAATAAAAAAAAGGTCTCGTGTAAGAAGAATTGAACTGTGGAAGCTTGAATCTCTATTCTCCAACTGCCTACTCAGATCCCAGCACGTACCAGTGGGAAAGTTACATATTTACCTGATAAAATGCATAGATATGATCCAACACTTGCAAACATGTGAAGCCGGTATCACTGAAAAACGTCCTTGAAGAAGGGCCCACTTCTGCAAAACGGTCAACTGGAAAGAGTATGGTAAGAAAGGGATTTTTGAATATCAGCTCGGTCTTCTCACTGCAAACAAAATCAAAATTGACACACAAAATGAATTGAAGAACAAATAAACAAGTCCATAGGTGATTCACAAGTCAATGAATGAACTAAATAAAATAACACTATTCAATCGTTACAAAGGAAGGGGTTGAGCTAACTCTTGCAATGTAACTTCTACATGACTGCTTAACTACTCTGATTTAATGCAAGAGTGAAATTAAAGCAGTATAGTCTGTGGAAGAGGGACACGTTGAGGAGAAGGTGGAGTCCCATCTATTCCACAACTACTCTGAAAAAAGAAGAAAAATGGAACTAAAAAGGGTTAACCTTTCAGTAAGTGGCCGAGAGAAATTTTCAAACGAAGATTCCAATTCTTTTCCATCCCCTTTTGCATCAAAAAATACAGATGTGTGATGTACGCTAGCATCTTCAACACTCAATGAGTCTGTGTAAATAGAAGCAGTTGAAATCGGCTCAGATATTGACCAGCAAATTGAATCCAAAAGGCTGCTTGGGGTTATTGGCCGTATTGGGGTTTGACATGTCTGAATTTACATCAAAACGAACAAACAAAAGATGAGTTTCACATCAGAAATAAATAATATTCAATTCATCCAAGCCGCTTTAACCACAAGCAAGAATACAACTAGTCTAACATTGCACTGCCCAATAATTATCATATCCCCACAATTAGTGCTATAAACATGGCAGGCAGACTGGATGCAGGTAAACTGCTCTGCAGGACCCCTTTTAACTATCAAAGGTAAGGCAGCAGAACAGCAACTATTGTCAAATCGTCTGCCTAGATCCTTATTCCATGAATCCGTGCTATTATTGGAAAAGCTATCAAATGACAATACAATTTATCTCCAGTGATGGAAAACTTGCTGAAATTAAGCTGGTTTTGAATTGTGTCTGATTGACATAAACATGCCTGGGAATCTGCAGATATGCACTCCTTCCCGTACCTTTGTCTGAACAACTAGGATGCATAACACCTGTGCATGTACTCCAACTCTCTTCTTAGCAGGAGTACAACCGAATTGTAGTTCATTCAGTAGTTCCAGAAGTCCATGAGTTCAAAGTAAAACTAACTACTCTAACAGTAAAATTTTAATATTTCATCATGCAAGACTACAGTTGGTAGGTAGTGCTGGTCAAAAATGAATGAAAACAGGCCTGAAACAGGATCATGGTTTTCATCTTAACAAAACTAGAAGTGTGCACATATTACATATAATAATAACCCTATTTACATATGGGTAATTGAGGTTATAAAAGTATAAAAAGCACTGGGCAGTTATAAATATGAAATTAAAGCTACTTGTTAAGGAGGTTGTTTTTGAAAATTTATTTATGCATTAACTCAATGATACTCAAAAGGTTATTAATTGGGGAAAAAAAAGTGCTTCACCAACTAAATGGCTTTATCTTTCTAAGTTTTACCATATACCCCTAGTATTCCTTTATTAAAATGACATAGATATAACCTAATACAAAGCAAACAGAAAACTTCAAGTGTTAAATCGCCCAATCCAGGTTAACAAACATTAGCAACTGGCTTACCTGCATACGGTGGCGACGACGCTTTCTAACCCCATTTTTGGCCAGACTCACAATCTCTTGTGTTTCTTCCACGCTTGCTTTAATCTTGGAACTCGGAGCACCTTGAGGACTAATGTCCCTGTTAATTTCCTAAAATTGTTCAAGGAGAAATGTCAAGACATCAGCAAAGTGACATTAAATGATGAAAAATGACACTATTGTTTCAACTAAGGGTAGTCTTTCTCCTCACAGTAGAATATAAAATAAAAGACATTTCAGAAGGATAATAATTGTTTTGCTTTTACGGATAAAAAGCTATTTTGAACTAAGTATTATCTAAATATCAGCCAACCAATTAGATGTTAGATGTCTTATCTATCAACATATGATTCATCCATCCTTGCTTAACTAGTTCAGTCCCTTCCCGTCCTAGACTTATGATTTGACAATGAGTACTAGTAAAAAGAAAATACACCAAGGAGCAGTGAATTAATGGGGCCACCAAACTGCTAACCACTTTAATAAACATGCCAACATTTGAACAAGACAGGTTATTCCTAATGCTCTTAGCCCATTGATGCCACATTAATTAGACACAACTAAACACACATGTAGGCTTTAGCAGTTACAATGGTGGGAATGAGCCTCTTGATGACAAGAAGCCTTTCCGGTCAGAAGGAAAGTGCCTACTGCAGTATTTAAAGGCCAAATTTATATTTATTAAAAATAAGTTTGCCTATGATCGCTTCCCTTGTTTAAGGAGTCAAGCATGTTCTATTAATTTCAAGTTGCTGAAGAGGGACTGCAATTTGGATCACAGATCCAATTATGAATAATTCATGCATCAATCATAACAAAACCATTGGCATACATTGGCATACTTGTTTTACCATATCGTATCATGCTTGCAACCGAATCAAAATATCATAGAATCAAAAACCAAATTTGGGCTGGGGGCGCCCCCCCGGGGGGGGGGAACAGAGAGAGAGAGAGGGAATAATGAAGATACCGCTCCATAAATCCCATGTTGAGCATTGTCAAGCATAATCCCAATTTGCTGAGCCATATCAGCGGACAAGTGAACAAGCCTCTGCAAGCGTTTGTCTTTTGCAGTTTTCAGAACCCAGAGTGGCTGAGGAACATCATATATCATTTAAAAATATTGTAAAGGTGGCAGAAAATAAAATCAAAACAAGCTAATGCCGTACATTTCATAAAATTTCATCCATATGCCATATGACACCATTACTGCAGCCTATTATAACTGTGTAAACCTCATGTATATAGATGCCCAAATTCTAGATCGGGATAAAAGAACAAGTCAACTGTCAAATAATGCTCTTACATGTGAAAATGCAAATGCCACAAAGTAACACTTACCGTAACCAGATTACTAGAGTGGCCAATATATTTTCGTACAGAAGGCCCATCACATACTATGTGGCTTGCATTGCAACCAACAAACCATTGATCAATAAATGTCGCACCTTTTCCGGAAGCTGCATCAATAATCTACCACAACACATTCACGTCTCAGGTAGTTGCTAAAGGTAGATATATTAGTCTAATTCATCTGAATCAGGAGGATATAGTCTGACAATAATAAACGAAAGGATACTTTAATTCACATTTTACATAACAAAGATGGTTGCAGAATATTCTACAAGTTTCAAGACTGTTAGAATATTAGGGTACTTCTGTACTTCTGGACAT
This sequence comes from Sideroxylon spinosum, assembly GCA_003260245.2. Classification (NCBI taxonomy): domain Eukaryota; kingdom Viridiplantae; phylum Streptophyta; class Magnoliopsida; order Ericales; family Sapotaceae; genus Sideroxylon; species Sideroxylon spinosum. Next base: position 24,967,012 of record QLOD02000009.1, read on the forward strand.
CGACGGAAAACCCTAGTTTGTCATATTATTAGTGATACTTTACTATCAGTCATCTCGACATTACTTATGGCATTCTTAATTGGTTTATGTATGCTCTTCATTATCAACATTTGAGGCAGTATAAAACCCTAACATCTTTTCTAATCTCTTCTTCTTTCCCAATTAATATCCTTTAATTTCAACTAAGACTCAACTCAACTCAACTCTTCTTAGACTTTTCCTAACTTCAATTTCAACCAAGACTAATATGCAAAAAGTCCGAACCCTTAAAACATCTTTGATGATGGGAAAGCAACATAGGAATGCAAAATGACATTTCACAAAACTAAATAAGCTTACCTTTCGCCGCAATTCAGGGGAAATATCTAAATCAATATACAAGGAGTGACCAGATAGAGTTGACTCCGCAGTTTTTTTAGACTCTTTTTCCGAAAACAGCCCAGCCATGTCAGATTGCTTGGCATGCCCATGCATAGGAACTGGAAGACAAGAAGTCTCAGAACCAGCAAACCGAGAAACTCGGCGCAGATCATCCAAAGGCATACCATTTTCTCCAAGGCTCTTAACACCGTAAAGTGATTCGCTCAACCTGACTGCAACATACAAATAAATAAAGCAACACACTGCAATTAACTCAACAAGGAAAATAAAAGGGTATTAGAAACTCATTAAAGATAAGTTTTGGCTTTGAATTTCATGAGACGGACAGAAACAAGGGCAGACTTCGACTTTAGTCACAATATAGATGAACAGTAGGTCACTGGCGAAGGACAGAATTTCCAGTTAATTTTCCATGATGGATACTATACTCGCTCTATGACTATACTCAACCAAAAACTAAAAAACAGTGAATATTGAGCAGAAGGAAGAAGGGGAATGCCAATAAATTTAGATAATCATTCATTAATCAAGCAGCATATCCTTGGATGGGTAAGGCCACGTTTTGCCTGCCAACATTCACAGTTACTAGGATGGGGGAAAAAGAAGGTATAAGATTTGTCACTACAACGAGCATCAACAATGATGATGTAAAGAAGTGATAGTAAACAGGAGCAAACTTTTTGACAGACTGCAATCATCCTAACCATTGAATACCAATCACAGAAATAGCCAAATCTTACCATTCCTTCTGACACTATCCACAAACCAGCCAAGTGTGACAACAAAGAGACCATTTCTGAATCCATGCTTCAAAGCATGCTCAAACTTACGTCCACAAAAGCTGTAAAATTTGTTAAAGAGCTCACAAATGCACATTTGGGAGAACATCAGAACTTTACACTGATAGCAAGACCAAAACTGTATTACAAGGGTCTATCCTGACATATTAGGTAAGCATAACATAATTCCAATCAAAGGAACACATCCAGGACAAAAGCGCCAGAACAATATTGTAATTTATAGCAAACCAACTCTTACCTGTCTCATTGCCAGTGCTTTCTCTCTAATTAACACAACCAGCAAAAATTATAATGTTTCTTTCGTAACAGATGCCCATAGTACAATTTACCAGTATAGAGGCAGCTATCCATTTATATATAATAACTAGAAAAATAGCATCTTTTTCAATATTGTAGGATTACCATAGGCTTATAGTCATAGCCACAATTTAAAAAAAAAAAAAAAACAAAAGAGGAAGGATATCTGAACTACCAAGTGTGTACATTGAGGATGCAGACTGGGGCTATACTGACCACCCAATCTCTCTGCTGCATCCTTGACTTGCTTTCTTGCTTCTGTAAATCAAGTTCATGAAACAAAAACATGAATTGCTGCAAAAATTAACACCTCAAACAATACCAAGAAAGCAACATATCAGAGGCACGACAAGTACCCACAATGAAAACCTTATGATGTTCCCTCATGCTATCTTGGATCTAGGATTTGTCAAGCGGGGGAAAGGGAAAGGGGAAAAGGAAATGAAATTGTCTATACTGGTTAAATTTTAATGTGTAATCAATCAATACCAAGTTTTTTCTCCAACACCCCTCTTCCCCCACCTCCCCAAGTCTTATAATGGATTCAATTAACACAGCCATAGGAAAATAATATATGTCCTCAGAAAATTAAGATATCTGATTTAATTTTGTTAGTGTGTTTCTTGGAACAAGAAAATAATATTTGGAAGTAGCCTCTGTCGTCTGAATCATACCCAAAATTCAACAAAACATTCAAGAGAGAGAGAGAGAGAGAGAGAGGAAGAAGAATGATAATAAATTTGGAGAGAGGTATACTCATACCTTTGGAGAGTCCGGTAACGCATATAACAAGACCAGAGAAAGGACCGGTTGATCCAATCAGCGCGGATTCAGACAGGACGGAGGAGGAAGCAGGGGACATTGGCTCAAGGGGTTGAAGACCTCTATATGAGGACAATGAAGAAGAAACGTCCCCAAACAGCCTCGAACATCCATTGCTTTTTATCACCTCAACTCTCCTCCCACCCATTTTATAGATTGGAAAATCCAACAAAAAACACAACAAATCCCCAAATCCAAATCGTTTTAAAAAATATATCTAGGAAGTAAAGCGTCTAAAGGATACAGAAATGATAGAAATTGAAGTAAACTACATTGAAGAAGGGAACGAGATGCATACTTAGATGGAAGTTCAAATTTTCAAATAGCAATTATTCGAGTAATATATATATATATATATATGTATGTATGTATAAACTGTGTTTGAGAGAGAGAGAGTCCTGGACGGAAAACAACAAAATAAAGCGAGAACAAGTCTGACCGAGAGAGATTGGAGAATAGAATAGAAAGGAGCAATCTTGGACGAAGCGAAAAGCAGATCAACCCAACAGTAAGTACCGAGGCTTTCAAAAGTGAAATTTCCTCAAAGAGAAGACTGATGATGAACTGGAATCAAATACAAAGAAAGGAAGAATAAAGAATCAAACAGAAACAGGCATTAATAAAGGCAGGGAAGAAAATTAGCA
>QLOD02000009.1:25028926-25041935 GCA_003260245.2 Sideroxylon spinosum
CTTGCGCAATAGCATCTGCTGGAGTGTACGAGTAACCTGCTTGCCATCTTGGTTCCTGATCATGCAGGGGACCAAAAGCAAAACAAATAAGTAATCATAATAATAATAAATAAATAAATAAAGATGACCACAATCAACTGGCCCAAATGGTATGAACCTCCATCTATATGTATGCCCAATGTATAGGTGTATATATATACATGCATGTATGTCTTGTGTGACTGCTGGTGTCCAAGTAACCTTATTTGCCATCTTGGACTCTGATCATGAAGGAGATCAATGGGAAAACAACAAATAAAAAAAAAAAAAAAAAAAATATTGGTAGAGATGGATGACCATTATCAACTAACTGAAATGATATGATTCTGAGCAAGCCAAAAATAAATAACTAGATAAAATGCATTCATCAATAAATTAGTTTTCTAATTTAGTTATTTTTAATTTTTTAAATCCAATGTCCTTTCTATTCCATTTTTTTTCATCACAAACCAAATAAGACAGAATTTTGAATCCCTTTATTTCTCTAGTATGGCAACTGGCACTTGCTTAGCCCATTGACTCGTAGATTTATAGAGTTACTCCAATGTTCCAACATCGATCAAGAATGGCAATTGGCCCTGGCCTTGTCCTTTTCGATGGAGCTACCCGTTAAGAAACCCTCAATGTGACCTATTTCCACGGCTTTCTTCAACATCTTGTGTTTTTTTCATTCTATGAAAAAACTTCTCTTTTTGTCTCCCACTTCCAATCAAACGATACGCTTTCCAAGTGACTGTAATACTCAGATAATGATCTCTGGTTCTGTTTGGCTGAAAACATTTGCTAGTATAACTCATAAACTCGCGAGATATTATTGCTCGGGAATATTCAGCAAGGCAGTCCCATACTTTTTTAGAGTAATCACAAAATTCAACAGTAGTAGCAATAGAATCCTCTAGACTGTGCCACAAGAGACCCATTACAATAGCATTCTCACTCATTCAAACACAATACTTGGGATCATTGGAAAAAGGCAATTTATCAATTATATATTTCAGTTTGTTTTTCCCAAAAAAAAAAAAAAGAAGTTTTAACTGCATGTGCCCAACTTAAATAATTATTAACATTCAATTTCTTTGGCATGATGGAGCAAGGGAGATCATCAACTTTGAGAAAAACCGTTTTGAGGAAATATTTGATCAGATGAAGACTCAGGCTTTGAGGTAATTAGTGAAATAATAAAAAATAACCAAATATGACTTAGAAGTAAGCCACAATTAATTTTTAATTTACGACACTTGTACAAATCCGATACATAATCTCTAGCAACTAGAAACCAAGATGTAAAATCGCCAATTAATCAAGAATAACAAAGAGACTACAAGAATCTCCTTGGGAATGAAAAGGCATCACAACATAGGCCAAAAGATGAACACAGAACCACGTAAAGAAAACAGAGACAATTGGCAACTGTAACTCAACCAACTGAGCATTTGAACCTCAGCAAGTCATCAAGAACAATAGGCAAATGGAGAACAACAGTTGCCTACATCAGATAACTACTGTCAAATGATGTCGGAAGACCTCCAACAAGCCATGCACCAACTCATATTGAAGATCTCTCAACGCGTGAGATTTGGAGCAAAAAGAGCCAACTGCGTATGGGGCCACGCGTGAAGAGCTCGGCCGATCACCAACAAGGGTGTTGGTGATGCTGGAAGTCAACTCTAGTGACCAGAGATGATGCCGGTGACAAGGGACAGTCCATGACCTTCTTCTCTGGTTTGCAACGACTTTGTTTTTCTTTATTTTTCCTACTTTTTCTCTAATATCATGTAAGAATATCAATACAAGGAATTAGAGGAGTGTAAATTCCCTCTATACCATGTATTATATTTGTATTAGACAATTACAACCAAATAGGGAAGAGAACTACTCATGGCTAACAATACGTGAAATAAAATACGCAATTACAATCATACACAATCAGCAATTACAATAATATGTCTCACATGGGTCAATGTTAACAACATTTCAAAATAAAAGAGGTAAATGTACTTTTTAAATGTTGAGGGATGATAAATGTAATTACCCAAATATTGAGAGAAAGTAAGTGTAATTTATCCTTTTATATTTTTACCTAAAAAAGGGTAAAATATTATATGTTTTAGGTAAAGATGATTTATAGGATTGTTAGTTAGAAGCCACCAACCGCACCACAACAAAGGAAAAGGGAAGAAAGAAAGTGGAAAATAAAATTTCACACATCATATTGAACCAAAGATGCACTAGGATAGTAAATTACCTGTAAGCAAGGTGTGACATGGCTACCCGTCAATATGACTTTCTCTAGTGTTCCACCTATATGCCCCACACGAGGCTTCAATGTGCCTTCAACTAGATCTGTCTCATCAATTGTGTCAAAATTGAACTTCACCTGAGAAGTAGGACACATTGAAATCCGTCACATCAATTGCACATTGAAGACACGTTGAATATTATCTGGCAATGAAATGGTATAATAAATACCAGTAGTGTGTGCTTGACATTGTATAACTTCTTAAAACAGTCACGGTTCTCCGAGGGTGATGGCTTGAACTCTGATATCCCTTGTGTTACCTAGCAGGAAATATAAACCTTTAACGGTATTTCTAGGTTAGTTGTTAGTTGTGACACGGTTAGCAGTTGAACAGAAGGAAGTGTCAAAGAAGCATTTGATCATGCAGATTTGATCATCACACCCCAGAAAAAAATAAAAAACAAACTCTTAAAAATGATCACCACAAAGTGCACCCAGTCAAAATTCCTACATGTATGTTCAAGAAATCCTTTTGTGGATTTTAAGATAAATGTTTAAAAATAACACAACTAAAGGAGAAACAGTTAAAGACGCACAAATTGATGTCCACAGAAACAATGAATTCTGCTTACAATTTAGCTTCTTGGAGTATCATTTAGGCAGAAAAATACCTGATTCAGTACTGAGGGCAACTGATCAACAAATTTATTTAAGGAAACCAAGGCTTCCTGGTCAAAATCTGGTATCGTTGAAGCCATATCAAGTAGCAACTTCCATGCATCCCCTATGTTATTTGTATCAGTGAGAAATGGCTGTATTTGAATAATTATGAACACAAGAAAACATGTAAGGAATCTGTAAACTAAAAACAAGTATGTACCCAAGGAATGTATTAGCATGAAGGAAAAGTGAGATGTAACACTCAGGTGATGCAATAGCCACTAAAACTTGCACTGAAGTTTCACTATCAACAAGATGCAAATTGAAACCTAAATACTAGATTATCATAAAGTTCTAAATTTAATTTCAGAAATAATGCTTTTTCCAAAATACTGATAAAAAGAAAAACCAGGAGTAGGAATGCTATCTACCTGAGGCACTCCTAGCCATGGAATACATTGGGGATGCTTCCATAACAGGCATCATTTGACTAACTAGAGGACCTAACTGCAGAATAGCATTGCAAACACTTTAGAATTTGCAGAAGTAATTTTCCATACCAATGACAATGACTTCAATTTTATATTCCACAAAAACACTCACTAAAAGCTCCAAAAGACAATCTTTCAAGGCCTTTTTTTCCTCTCTCTCTCTCTCTCTATATATATATATATATATATTAGCGTGTATGCTCTGATAAAAGGAGTAAACTTGAGAAGGCAGACGCGCACATCCAGAGAATAAATGGAACTAAAAAAGACAAGGTATTGCTGGTAGTAGGATTAGCACAAAATATTTAAACAAGCTGCTCCCAGTCCCAGTAACCTATATTTGGTTTCAGGTTTTAACATTTATGACTCTCCCCAGCTTACAACTACTTATTCAGGGAGCCTATGAGGTCAAGCTTCACAGGTGAGGCTTTCAGGGGATTATGTATATGATCAACGAACTCCCTTCAACTCATTCAAATTATGTTGAGGAAAAAAAAAAAAAAAAAAAGTATACATCTCAAACCCCATTTGAAACTTTATGCATCGACACAAATTCTTTTGCGAGATAAAGTGCCATTTCATTTGGATAGCATTGGCAATTTGGCACACCATATATTGCCCTAATGTTTACATTAACTTCAATGTTTATTTATCTATTTACATAAATTTCAATGCAGTGATTCATTGAAACATGTGGAAACAAACAGAAAATGCAAGTAGAACTTCCTAGAGAGAGAGTGTCAATTTCATGAGAGGGAAAAGGGTCCTAAAGTATGAAGAGAATACAGAAAAGAAAATGAACAAACCTTTTAATCCTAAAAGGCCATAAAATAAAACAAAAAAGTAGTAAAAGGCCTTTTTTGTTCAATAGAGAAAAGAAAGTGATAAAATGAGAGAATTTGATGCAATGAGCCAAGGGTTAAGGTATTTGGAGAAGTGGAATGCAAGAAAGGGGCAAAATTTCCATGTTTGACATAGTTTGATGGGACCGGTGAATATGCTCGGAATTGCGTCAAACTTGGCAGGAGAATGAGAAACAGCCTTATGACCAATGCTCATCACCTTCTCCATGACCTACACTGGATTTTGGGCAAATTCTGTCATCTGGGCTGTCAAATCATCAATTTTGCCCTTGTTGGAAAGTTTTCTATGCTCAACAACTTTCAATAGGAAATTCAGATTTCTTTGCCATTTGTTTTGGCAAGCTTAGATTTTTTTCGAGTTTTCAACTCTACGCTTAGTTGGATTTTTCCATTTTTGGTAATGTTTACTTTTTACTAATTAGAGTTGTTAATGTACATACTTGTGTATTCATGAACCTAATAAAAGTACCTAGGAAGTTGTATTATAACTAGTCTAGATTCTTTGTTTTTTATTTATTGTAAAGTGTACAGTCCTATGTATAAATACAAATGATTGACAATCCTTTTAGGATGTTAAAGAATCTTTCAATCCTTGAATTTACAACATGGTAATAGAGCAGGATCTGCTCTCAACCTATAAAAAAAAAAAAAAAGATCAATAAAGTGCAGTCCGAAGGAACAGTCAGAGCTATTGAGTCAGCCTATCCAATTCAGGTAACCTTTTTAACCAAAGTCTTCACACCAGAGGGATCGCCTGTTGCTGACGAACCTGTTCGTCAAAGTTGTGTCGCCGGAAATCCATCCACGCGCATCCACGTGTCACTTGTCGCTGGCGCATGAAACCCACGCGCAGCACCTTCGCCGGCTTGTGAGAGCGCGTGGCTCATCGTTTAAACTTTTCCTTTTTCTGGCGCCATCATCAGTCTCCGGAGAACACTTTTCCAATGCCAGTTTGCTGGTTTGAACCTATTTCTCAATTCAATCTCAGTCCAGTGCACTATTCCTCCACAGTCCAATAAACTGTTCCTCCTCCTCTCGGTTGAAGTGTTGTTGGGTTATTTCTAATACCCATCTCAGTCCAGTATCATTTATTTCGTTCCAATGGCATCTACAGATTCAGCTGTTGAACAGAAAATTTTCAGTAGTCCAGTCTCCGTGCCTCAGCTCTTAACAACCAAAAAATTGAATGGCACAAATATATTCAGTGGTCTAAAGCTGTCAAGATAGCCTTGACGGGTTATGCCAAACAGAAGTATCTTACGGAGTCAGCCCCTGCTTCAACCGATACAGGATAGGAAAAGTGGGTTCAAGAGAATGCATACATTGTGAGTCTTTTTATGAAATTCCATGGAACCACAAGTTGCCAATATGTGTACTAACCTGTAAGGAAATTTAGAAATATGTCCATTTGTTATTCTCCAGTGACTTGACTCGTATGTACATCTATCTTGTGGGTTCTTTCAATTACAACAGTCTAGGAAGCCGGTTACAGACTATTTTGCTTCCCTCAAACGAGTCTAAGAAGAATTGAACTCTGTTCAACCCTTGACAACAGACATTCAGGAAATGCAAAAGCAGGGTGAACAAATGGTAGTACTGTGGTTCCTTGTAGGCCTTCATCCTGAATTTGAGCCAATGAAAGCTCCGATACTCAGTGGGACTTCTCTTCCTTCATTTGCTGAGACCTATTCCAGAGTTATGTGAGCGGCATCCAGAGATTCTTCAGTTCAGTCTAATCCCTCTCAATCTGCACTCGTCAATCATATGCCCCCATCCCCCATTGACAATCGGGGTAACCGTGGTGGTCGTGGATGAGGGGGACGTGGCAAAGGCTCTCGACCTCACTGCACTAACTGTGGAAAACCTGGATATACTCGTGAGAGATGTTGGGATTTGATTGGAAGACCTCCTCACATGGCAAATACTATTTCATCTGATACTCCTACAACCGCTCCAGCAATTGGCGAACGTCCACAAACTATAGCCCTTTTTTAAGAAGAGTATTCAAGGTTTTTACAGTATCAGACGGCTCATCAAGTCTCTTCCTACAGCCTCTCTTGCTTATCAAGGTAATTCCATTGCATGCTTCTCTACTCCTTCTCTCTCTTGGATTATAGATTCTGGTGCATCTAACCACATGTGTAGCAAATCTACTTTGTTTTTTAGTATTCAATATTCTGCATCTCTTCCAGCAGTGACCCTGGCTAATAGGGTAACCACCTCAGTCAATGATATTGGTACAGTAACTCCTCCTTCTTCTCTTTCTTTAAACTCAGTGTTCTATATTCCCTCTTTCCCTTTCAATTTAATGTCTGTGAGTCAACTTACTAAACATCATCATTGTTCAGCAACATTCTTTTCTAATTTTGTTGTTATTCAGGATATGACGACACGGGAGAAGATTGGCGGAAGGCATGAAGCTGGAGCAGTCTACTATCTTGATATGCCTCGAACTTGTCCTGTAATAAGAGCATGTCCTGCAGTCACTTCTCCTATAAAAGTTCATTGTCGTCTTGGTCATCTGTCCTTAGATCGGCTAAAGCGTATGGTTCCTAGTTTTAGTCATTTACAATCTTTAAATTGTGAGTCGTGTCAATTGGGAAAGCATTATCGTGTGCCTTTTGCTTCTCAAAACAATAAAAGATCATTGAGTCTATTTTCATTTGCTCATTCTGATGTACGGGATCCTAGTCGGGTTACTTCAAATAGGGGTTTCAGTATTTTGTCACATTTGTGGATAATTTTTCAAGAATGATATGGATTTATTTAATGAAAGATCGTTCTGAACTATTCTCTATTTTTCAAACGTTCTATGCTGAAATAAAAACCCAATTTGATTTACCTGTGCGAATTCTTCGTAGTGACAATGCTAAAGAATATTTGTCAAAACCATTTGTTGATTTTATGACTTCTTATGGCATGCTGCACCGGTCTTCTTGTTCAAATACACCATAATAAAATGGAGTTGCTGAACGGAAGAATTTACATCTTGAAACAGCCCGTTGTCTATTTTTCCAAATGAATGTCCCTAAAATCTTCTAGAGGGTTGCTGTTTTAACTGCATGTTATTTAATTAATCGCATGCCCTCTTCAGTTCTCAAATGAGTAACCCTCATAATGTGTTATTCCCTTGCAAACCCTTGTTTTCTCTTTTACCTCGGATCTTTAGATGTATATCTTTTGTTCACCAATTGGCTCCTGTGATTGATAAACTTGATACCCGAGCTCATAAGTGCATCTTCTTAGGGTATTCTCGGTTACAAAAAGGTTATCATTGCTATAATCCCTCTCTTAACCGATTCTTTGTGTGTGCCGTGTCATTTTCTTTGAGTCTATCCCGTTCTTTTCTCAGCCTCAGTCGCCATCCAATATTGGTGATAGTCTTCCTCTTCCAGTTATCCCAGTTGAAACAGTCCCAGCCAATCCCTACACTCATTTGACTTCATCTGGCCGTATGTCTCGTCTAGATTTGCAAGTATATTCTCGGCATCAAGAAGTGACTGTTCCACTCTCCACTTCACATGCTCCGCCAACCGCTTCTCCCCTGCCACCTGCTTCTATAAGTGATCTCAATGTTTCGATTACTCTGAGGAAGGGTACTCACTTTTGCACTTCTCATCCTATCTCTCATTTTGTCTCTTATGATGCTTTATCACCTTCCTATCGATCATTTGTTACATCTTTATCTTTTGTTTCTATTCCTAACACTGTTTTTGAAACTCTTTCTCACCCTAGATGGCACTCTGCCATAGATGATGAGATGTCAATTCTTCAAGCTAATGATACGTGGGACTTTGTTAATCTTCTCCCGGATGTCTGTGGTTAGTTGTTGTTGGATATATACCATTAAGTTCCATCCAGACGGTCATGTGGACGGGTTAAAGGCATGCCTACGCCTGGTCCAAAAGTATACTCAAATCTATGGTTTGGACTTCTTTGAGACTTTTTCTCCTGTTGCAAAAATTATCTCAGTTCGTCTTCTAATTTCTTTGGCTGCAGTCTATCATTGGCCTTTACATCAACTGGATGTGAAAAATGCATTCTTGCACGGTGATCTTGCTGAGGAAATCTACATGGAGCAACCTTCTGGGTTTGTTACTCAGGGGAAGTCTGGGTTAATATGCAAATTGAAGAAATCACTATATGGCCTGAAATAGTCTTTTGGGGCATGATTTAACCGATTTAGTACTGTTATAGCTGAATTTGGCATGGTTCATTCTGATCACTCTGTATTTTATCGCCATACTTCAAAAGGAAAGATTTGGCTCCTTGTGTATTTGGATGACATCATTATCACAGGAGATGATGTACAGGGAATTGTTGATTTAAAGATGTTCCTTTGAAGTAAGTTTAGCACGAAAGACTTAGGACCATTAAGATACTTCTTGGGAATTGGGGTAGCCCGGTCACATATGGACATTTCTCTCTCTTAAAGAAAGTATGTCTTTGATTTGTTGACAGAGACAGGAATGTTAGGTTCTAAAACTGTGGACACATCAATGGATCCAAACACCGAGTTAATTGCTAATCAAGGAGAATTGTTACATAATCCTAGTCAATACCGGAGGTTAGTTGGAAAGCTAAACTATTTGATAGTCACTAGACCCGATATATCCTTTGCTACTAGTGTGATCAGTCAGTTCTTAGAATCTCCGCGTACTAGTCATTGGGATGCTGTTTGTTCGGATTTTGAGATACCTCAAAAATGCACCTGGTAGAGTTTGGTGTACAAGGATAATCAACACACCTTAGCCCAGGGATATATTGATGCCTAAGCCGGGTTACCATCAGATAGACAATCTACGACTAGGTACTATGTATTTGTTGGAAGTAATTTGGTATCCTAGAAGAATAAAAACAGACAGTAGTAGCACCGTCAAGTGCTGAGTCAGACTATAGAGTCATGGCGCACACATCTTGTGAGTTGATCTAGATACAACACATGTTAAAGGAATTGAGAGTTCATCATTCACAACACATGGAATTACTGCGTGATAATCAAGCTGCAATTCAAATTGTCTCTAATCCAGTATTTCATGAAAGGACTAAACACATTGAGGTTGATTACCGTTTTGTAAGAGAGAAGATTCTACAGAAAATGATCAAAACTAATCATTTGAAGCCTGAACATCAACTTGCAGATTTGTTTACCAAAGCTCTTGGAGGCCCTAGAGTAAGGTTTATATGTAACAAGCTTGGACATATGACATATATGCTCCAGCTTGAGGAGGAGTGTTAATGTACATAGTTGTGTATTCATGTACCTAGTTAAAGTATCTAGTAAGTTGTATTGCAATTAGTTTAGGTTCTTTGTTCTGTATTTATTGTAAAGTGTATGGTCTTATATATAAATACAAATAACTGACAACCCTTTTGGGATGTCAACGAATCTTTCAATCCTTGAGTTTACAACAAGAGTCCAATTAGGGTTAAGATTTGTTTTAGGTATTCCACTCTTTAAATAGGTATGAGTACAGACAACGGTCCGAGTTCAAACCGACAATCTAAAATAGCCATTTGAAAAAGTATGTCTAGCATTGAGAGAAAATAAGTGAACAAAAATAATAAAGTTGCCCCTCTCTTTGCATATGAAATTTTTAGACAAGGTGGTGGCTAACAGTTTAACATTAATAAAAGGGGTCTATGTAGCACCAATATCTTCGGTACACTCCTCTATTGAATTCAAACTCTCCTACCCGAGTGAGTTAAGCAATGCACATGCATTATAACCATCAGCTGTATAAAAGATAGGACCTTCCCTACCTCTATATCATGTTTACAACAAATTAGTTCAGCCGTGTAAACGGAAAATGGTGTAATTTGAGGAACAAGAAGAAAAGCAACTGTAATGACTTAAATAAAGCTTCAAAGACACAAATTCCTCATTTAATATTCATTAACTACAGCAAGGTTATCATAACCATACTTAAAAACTTAACCACCCTGACAACGACTTGTCTCAGCCCTTAAATAATCTCAAGATTCTCAAACATCAGTAGAAAGCTTTGGCCAAAAGATTATTACCTAGAAAAATCGTATGACTTATTACAGTTAGCAGACTAGTTTTCCAGGGCTACAAGATCAACAATTTGAGATAGTAACCTCCATCATACAAGAAAAACTTGTACATATATAATATGTATGCTTAACCTGTGGATTAATGTTTGGACAAAAATTACTCAAATCAACATGACTAGGGCATAAAATTAATATGTATGCCTTTTACGACAATGCAACAACAAAAACAGCACCCTCTCTCCAAGATAAATGATTTGAAGTAAAAAAAATTACAAAATTACTAGGCTATGACAAATTTTGTACCTAAGAAAAGTTTTTCAAAAGGCAACATTTGAATGTGAGGGAGTTGAAAGAACATTGCCAAAATATTAAACAAAAAACTTCACTACTTGGACTTTAATTTGGACTTCACACAGAGTTATATATCAAATTTATTTTATTTTATTTAGTCAATAATACTAGCCGAACCCAACTAGTGGGAAAAGACTTGGCTTGGTTTGGTTTGCTCATAAATAACAACACCATAAGAACATGGATAAGGACAAACAAGTTTTACGAAGAATAATATAAACATCTCAGGATAATGAAACACTAAATACCAGGAACAAACATAATCACCTGCTCAAAATAGGGGACTGCCTCTGTTGCTGGCCTGTTGTTGTACGATATTATGGCATTGGCCTTCCACAAGAGATATGAAAAATATGAGAAAAAGGATTCATGTGGCCAATGCCAATTATTGTGGAAATAAGACTTTGTTGCATTGAGTTGTATTTTACACTTCAAGGCATTTAAAATGCATATTCAAAATATATGGAAATATAGCTAATCTGCTCCAGCAAGACAAACAATTTTTTGAGAGATTGGAAAGTAAGGAAAACCAAACCATTGGTATCTTCTCAGAGAAATAACTTCCTGCGAGAACTTGGAGAAGTGCGCCATTACTGCAAATAACAATTAACAAAAAGAAAATGTTCAAGCAAAGATGAACAACTGCAAGCAGGAGTTAGAATCACAAAGATACGGAGAATTTAGCAGCTATGAAGCAAGTCTATCAGAATTTGGGGTCAATTCATCACCAAATCGGGAATAACTTTTGATATGTGCCTGACTTAGCACATCATAATATATTTGATATAACTAACAACCAACTTTTCTTTACGTAGCAATAGCCTTTCTTGGAAACTGGAAAACCATTCCATAGAAACTCCTGAGTTCATGTGATGGTTTAGAAGTGCGGATGAATGGAGTTGGATTGGAGGTTCCGACTGTCAAGGACTAATGCTAAGCATCATCAATAAGGGAGTCGCCAGGTTTAGTGTTAATTAAGAATTAAAGTTCAAATAGAATACTGTCTATCTTAATGCCAATCCGTCATCCACCAAAGCACAAGACACCAAGAATCACCCCTTTTTTGTCTTACCCTGAACAATCTACTCTGTTCAGGAGTGCTCACACACCTCGACTGATAACAAATACTATTTTCAGCAAGATATAATTGCGCTAAATCTTTTCAGCAGAAGGTACAAAGCACTTCTGTAAGCATGAGTTTGTTTGGATACATAAATTTCTTGCCTTTCACCTGGGGCTAATGATATGAGTTCACTCCTATAGCTTGTCCCCAAAAGAAAAAGAAGAAAAACAAGAAGAAATTTACTGGTGCTTAATTGAAGATAGAATTAGCTCATACATCTTCACCAGCAGTTAAAGAATTAGCTCATACATCTTCACCAGCAGTTAATTGTAAAAGCATTTAATCTGTTCACACACAACAAGCATATCATCACCCACATACCTTATTTTTAAGTGCCAAAATTTCATTATTGTAAAGTATACAATCACACAACTTTTGAAGAACTTCTCCATTTGATCAATCCAACTCCAACCTTATGGGTAACATCCTTCTCAATTGAAGCTAACTAGCCAAAGTAGTTGCTCTTCGATATCGCTCTTGTCAAGCAAGTTTCAGTATTTCCACATTTCTACTAATTTTGTTGAAACTGCATTTTATATATTCTCTTTTAGCCTATGTGACATAAAAACCATATGATGTAGAATATGACAAAAGTTAAAAAACCTACACCATCATTGGACATCCTTTTGAATATTCCAAGTTCATCAATCGAAATGCTACAAGGGTAATAAGTCAAAAACAATTGTCAATGTAAACATGTAATTTGTAAATCAGTTGTGTATTCCCATAATGACTAAACTAAAGCATATATGTTCGTGGTCAATTGACAGATCTAAACAATGCTCAAGTTTATAGATATGGTTATCAAGGTTGTTAAAATCGAGATTTTACTTAAGATCGGTGGAAGGTTCAAAAATCGGATTGTAAAATCGAATCACAAAATCGTAAGATTTTATAAAATGGAAATATAGTTTATTTTGTTACAATTTTTCATTTAGACCTTCTATTTTTTTTTTGATAAGTTAATAATTTTATTAATAAGAGAAGAGAAAAAGACGTGTATCAAGAAAAATGCTATACGCAAAAACTTACTCATATTAACAAAACGAATCCTCAATAAAGTTTACAAAAGATTCTATATCTGATTCTACACTCCGTTTATCTAACTATACAATTGAGACCGTTAAAATGTTTGGTATGATATATAAAATTGACATTAAAATACTGACTTTATTTTATCCTAATTTTTTGTTTGAGTGAAATGTATTTATAATATTTTATTATA
>QLOD02000009.1:25118653-25132710 GCA_003260245.2 Sideroxylon spinosum
TTTTTTTTTTTTTTGTTTTTTTGTTCGTTAAAGGTTTCTAAATCCGTTTCAATTTTTATGAATACTAGTACTAATGAACCCGGTTAAGCCGACGGACAATTTTGCCACCAGTAGAACCGGGTGGGCCAAGCAGTTTTAATTCCACGAACCGACCTGAGATTCTCTGTTGATGACTCTGCAATTGGAAGCCGTAATTAGGGTTCTTTCCGTCGACAACAAAACGAGAGGGAGACCGGAGAAAAAAGATCTCGACGTCCGAACGAGGACTATTTAGATACAGAGGTATTTTCGTCCTTTCACTTAATGCAGTGGATACATACACGTAAATGTCTATATGCACAGAACTATATACATACATAGACGAATAATCTTCATAGTCCGACTTGATTTTCTTGAATTGTTAAAAGTGTCATCGTCATCGTCATCGTCCTCGTACTATATGTTATGCGAAACCCTAGCTGTAAAATTGTAATACTGTTTCTTCATACATAGATTGCGGAGATTCAGAGAAGTAAAAGGTCTCTCTCTGCGGTGAAAGGCGGAGGAGACTTCAAAATGGGTCGGCCCGAGCCTAGTGTTTTGTTCGCTCAGACATTCGTTCATCCGCAACTCGACGAGTACGTCGACGAGGTACCTACCTACTTGCTTCGTCTTCTCCGTTTTTTTCCTTTCTTCACTTGGTTCTGGGGTTTGGCATTTTTTTTTTATCACTTCCGGGCAGGATTTACTTTTGGTTGCCTGTTTGGCTGCTGAGAAAGAAAAATTGTCGGGGAAAGAGATAAATTTGAGGTTGCCAACTTGCCAGTTTGGGGTGGGTCTTGGGTAGGTACTGAAAGGATGGAAGAAAACTCAATTAGGTTGATTTTTATTTTTATTTTTTTAAATTTGTATTTTTAGTTTCTTCTTAGCAACTGAATGGTTTTTTTTTTTTTTTTAATTTAGTAGAAGATTGTATTTTGATTTTGACTCTTTTAGTTTGTCACTTTAATTCTCCACCATGTATGAAGTGCAATGTTAATTTGTCGTTCTTGGACCAGAATAACACAAAAGATTAGATTATATTTCTATTCTATCTCTGAGTTTGGAAGTTATCACTTAAGAGGTTTCCATACCAAGGCTCAATTTTGCACCTGGTTTTTTTTTTTTTGCACCCTGTTTTTTGTTAACTGCCAAACAGATGTTAAACTTGAAGAAATTAAACTTGATTGCCAACTATATATGTTTGTAACGTCAAATCATACACGCTTATGTGATTTTTTTTCTATTTTTTAAAATTTGAGATAGCAATATTCAAGTGTGAAACAATTAAAGGTGTTAACGTTTATATTCATACCTTGCCTTCATGGTGGGTTGATTGTTGAGATTGGAACAGAAAATGATCTAATTATGAAATTGTTTATTCTTATTTTGGAGGAAATTTGTAGTAGCTAAGCATGGCTTTTCTTGGGTTAATTGGGCTTGGAAAGAGGTGTTTGGATCTTTTGTGACTGTTGTTTTGAAAAGTATTTGATTGTTGTTGCCTGATTTTTTAATTCACACTTACATGTCATTTCTCTTTCCAGGTAATATTTGCTGAACCTATCGTCATCACTGCTTGCGAGTTCCTTGAACAGAATGCTTCATCTGCTTCTCCTGCAGTTACACTAATAGGGTATGAGTGCTAGTGATGGTGCTTGAATTTTTATTTATTACATTATTCCCAGGAAGCATGCATGGCCTAGTGAGTTGTGCTATATATTGTGTTAGTTTTAGTATTTAGTTATGTATCCTTTCCATTAGAAAGATATTACCCTGCTTAATGTAGTGTGCAAGAAAGTTGGAAGTGGGAACGTCAGAATCGTTAAGTGGACTACTTACCTTTTTTCTTTTATTAAAATCTATGATCAGTCTTTACTTAAAAAAAAAAAAAAAACACTATGAAATACATTACAAATTTGAAGAATCAAATAACAAACTAAAACTATATAGGCCTATACTTGTTAATTGTTCATCTTTTAAAATTTTTAAATTTAGAAATTCCAAATCTTAATACTTCCAATTTGTTTACATATATAGCTTTATGAGTAGATATTAGGATTTTTTGTTCACATTTCTTTGCCAATATCTATAATGAAAAAATGATTTATTGCTATTATGATGTAAAGAAATAGTATACGTGTAATTTAAAAAAAATAGACAAATTGTTATTATTTTCGTGTATATTTATTAAAATATATAATCGGACTACTTACCTTTTTTCTTTCATTAAAATCTATGATCAGTCTTTTAAAAAAAAAAAAAAAAAAAAACACTATGAAATACATTACAATTTTGAAGAATCAAATAAAAAAACTAAAACTTTATGGGCTTATACTTTCGTGTATATTTATTAAAATATATAATTTTTGATATGGAAGGGGAGCCTTGGCGCGTAGAGTTGCCGCCGTGTGACTTTGTGGTAACGGGTTTGATTCGTGGAAACAGCTTCCTGCAGTGCAGGGTAAGGCTACGTACAATAGGCCCAATGTGGCCTGATCTTTCCCTGGATCCCACATAGGTGGGAGGTTCGTGCACCGGACTGTCCTTTTTTATGTAATTGTTGATATGTCTATATGGTGCTGTGTCCTGACTTGTTTGAGAATTGCGTTGTCATGTTTTTGTTGTGTCGTATTCATGTCCCTTGCCTGTATATCTATGTCTCTTTGCTCAACTTTTAGATGCTCAAATTGCAGGACCTCCTTGTGATTTTTTTTCTCCTATTTGTAGTTGTCGTTTTATTACATTGTCCACTAGCTGTATTGTAATGCTCGTTTTCTTGTTCAGGGCCACTGCTCCTCCTTCATTTGCTTTGGAGGTTTTTGTGCACTGTGAAGGGGAAACGAGATTCAGACGGCTCTGCCAGCCTTTTCTGTATTCTCATTCTTCGTCAAATGTGCTTGAACTCGAGGTACCTGCTATTAGTTATTTTTTTGCTTCACTTGTGCGTTTGATGATACACCTTGTTTTATGTAACCAGCACTTTTTCATGGTCGAACTTTTTATCTAATTCTCTTATTCCTTTGCTCATGTGTTCACTTTTTTTTTTATCTTCATATTTTGTTTATTATTTATTCTTCATAAGTTTGATTTAGTTTGTTACTTATGGAAAATTGAAATTGAAGATCGGATTTAGTTGTTTGGATGCTCAAATGTATCTAAGTCAAACTTTAGGTTCATTTGGTTATTCATCATAACTCTTTAGACGTTCATATTGTTCATGGAGAAATATCTCTGAATTTTTAAAGTTTGAAATAGAAGTGTTAGCTAACCGATCCAAAACCTTTGGGAAGGTTTGTAAAAATGGATTTGAATGTGGATAATGCATGCTTTTGTAGAAGCTAAGTTGCTGTCCCACTTATAGAGGAAATCCAGTAGACCAGTTGCCAGCTTCCCTAAACTAATTTAATGTTGACTTGTGTGCTTTGTAATTGATAGGCATTTAATAAGACACTGCTGTAGTACTACCACTTGCCCTAGACTTCCTGTTGCATGCTTTTCTTGTACCTTCCCTCTATTTCTTTCTCTATCATTTGCACGCTTACTTTCTTTTGTGTTGCATGCAGTCACCACATCTAGTATTAATAAACTAGGTTGAACATGATAGAATTAACATTTTTTTGAGACGAGGTTCTACCAAGACAGCTAGCTTGGTTCTGGCCAGTGAACCTTGGTGTTTATTTTGGGACAAGGTAGGATATACTACCTGGACTCTCTCTTTCTCGCTCTCTCTCCCCCCTCCCCCCTTCTCTCTCTTGCATATAAGTGTGTTATCACCTAGAATTGCATGTTTCGCCCCTCATATTTCTTGATATTACATTACACTTCCATCGATTAGTTTGCCTGTTAGCTATCCTTAGCTGAGTCTCACAGGCGGTGGTAGTTAAACTTTGTCTCAATTTAGCTAATTGATGGCATTCTACTCCTTTCTGTTTTCGTTTTTTGTGGGTGTATCTTTCATTTGAGAAATCTTAATCTATATGTCAAATTTGTTGAAAGTAATGCTTGAATTTTTTGCAGGCTGTTGTTACTAATCATTTGGTTGTGAGGGGCAGCTACCGCAGCCTTAGCCTCGTCATATATGGGAACACAGCAGAAGATCTGGGGCAGTTCAATCTAGAAGTTGATTTAGATAGCTCTTTAACTAATACCGTTATTTCAATTGAGGGGAAGCTTGAAGACCTTCCCCCTGCACTACATAAGACTAATCTTACAATTGAGGAACTGCTGTCTTCTCCAAAAGCATTATCTCTAGAAGTAGTTGAATCTGATATTTCTTTTGAGATTAAACAGTTGTTAGAGTTAACATTTAAGATTTTGGAGTTGTCAAATCTTGGAGATGCAATCAGTAAAGTTATTAGTTCTGTTGTGTCAGTGGCCTCTTCTTATGCCATTCGTGGCTGGTATTGTCCAGCTATCAGTCAGAAACAGTCTTCGGTGGGCAGATCTAGAAATTGTGAAGGACAGCCTCATTGTGTTCTTATTGAGGCTAGAAAGCAGTTTTTGGATATTTACAATGACCTTCAACATAAATCAGGAAACCTTTCGGGTGAATCCTTGGCAGACAGCACATTTCTTGAATCTGAGGCTGATTTGGCTACTTCCAAGCAGTTGATGGTTATCCTAAGTGAATATTTCCATTTTAATTGGACTTCTGGAAATCCTGGGCGTTTTCAGCTTTCGAAGGTGATTTAAATACTATGATTTTCTGTATACTTTAGCAGATGTTAGCGTATCTTAACTAATTTTAGTAGATGTTCTCTCTCTCCCCCCCTCAATATATTTATATATTCATATATCTTCATATATATATATATATATATATATGCTGATATGCACTTAAATTGATTGATGGCTGATTTTGTATTTTTATTTTCAGAATCAAAATGTCATTCTGTGGTTGAGTGCTGCTCTTTTGTTGTGCTCTGGTAGAGAGAGCTGTTTTCACTTTGTTAATGGTGGTGGCATGGAGCAGCTTGGATATATTTTTGGTCAAGGCATGCAAAATTCTCATGCCATTACATTAATGTTGCTTGGAGTTGTGGAGCAGTCTACTCGACTCTCAACTGGTTGTGAAGGATTCCTTGATTGGTGGCCGCGTGAGGATGAAAGTATTCCTTCTGGGACCAGTGAAGGTTATAATCAATTATTGAAGTTGTTATTGCAGAAACAACCTCATGATGTTGCTTCTCTTGCAACACATATACTTCATCGCCTTCGTTTTTATGAAGTTGCTTCCAGATATGAGGTGTGTATATGCATATACTTGGCATTTTGTTTTGTAGAGTAGCTGCTAGAAGGTCTGTGAATTTTATTACAGTGACTTGGTTGTCATTGCTGTTTTGGCAGTCTGCAGTACTATCTGTACTTGGAAGTCTTTCGGCTGCTGGGAGTGTTACCTGTGCCACTTTGGACAATCTTGCCAGTGCTAAATTCCAACTCAAAACTCTTATGGTTGGTTGAAAGCGTTTTATGCTTTTTCAGTTAGGCTTTCATGGAAGCCTAGTAGTCACTTCCTAGTTGTTCTATTGTAACCTGTGAAATTTCCACAATTGTTGTTTCTTAGATGATGTTTGTTGACAAGTATTGTTGCAGAAATTGATAAATTCACGTGGTCCAGTTGAAGATCCTTCTGCAGTGGCCTGTGCAAGCAGATCATTCCTTCTTGGTGAAACAGGAGTGTTGTCATACAAATCAACTAGTGGCTTCATTACTTCATCAGATAGTTGGCTTTCTAATTGGGATATCGACTCACATTTGCTATTCCTTCTGAAGGTATGCTGTTGTAGTATCTGTTCTTTCATTCTAAAAGTGTCTAAAGTTGAGATATTGACTCAGATTTACTCTCCTTAAGAAGCTACACCATGTTTTAGCTCATTTCATGCAAAATTGTCTTCTTGTTGCTTCTCTTCTAATTTTTTAGTCTGGCAATAAGTTTTGGCATATTACTTTGTGCTTATGCCTTTGATTTGAAATAAGGTAAGTCAATTCTTGATAGTTATCATATTTTGTGAACACTCTCTTCCCCCTTACCCCTTTCTATTTCTTCCTAGTTTACTAGTCATATACCTCTATTTTCTTAAGCCATGTAATGACTAGTGTGTTCTGTCAAGGAAGCATGATGCAAAATTTTAATTGTCTAGAAGCTGATATACGTTATGACTTTTTTTTTAAAATCATATACATGATATGTAGAGGAATAGAAGATCTTTCCAGGATAGAGAGCTCCAATTGTACACAATGATAAGTATAGATAGGTTTTGTAAAGATGGATAGTGGGGGAAAAGGATCTGGATTTATTTTCCTTACTTTAATTGAATGAAAGATTAGTATCTACAAGCATTTAATGTTTTAAAATTTAGACCACTAAAATTTCTTCATGTGAACCTTCATTCTTCAACTAAATTTTATGGAGGATTTTTTTTTCCCCCAAATAAGTAAATAAATGAATTTTATAAAAGGAGCATCAAGGGGATGCTACCCTCTCAAGCAAACGAGCATGACAACGACCAACGTAATTAAGGAATTCTAAAGTTTGTGGAGGATGCTAAAAATATGTTATTCGAAATGGTTTATTACTATTTTAATGTTTATCACTTGGATTTTATACTGATTTATAAAATAATAAATGAGAGTTAACTAATATTGTAAATATTGTTAGCAAAATTTGATATTAATTTTGTCAAAACCATGGTTGACCACCCTTAACTTGAATTATAACACAAAAATTCAGATAAGGGTGTTTTGTCATTTTGTTTTATTTTTTTATACTATCCTCGACCAACCAAACATGGGATGGGATGGGGATACCACTTACTCTCCTTCCAACCCTGGCGATACCAACGAAAAAGAAAAAAGTAACAAATCCCGGCTTTTCCAAATTGCACCTTATTCTATTCATTTATATGTATCCTCCTTTATTCTCTTCCTTGATGTAGAGGGTTTATTTTGTTTTCTTTTGTATATGGCGCCCTTGGTACCTTTTGAATGTGTATTTATTACTTATCTGGGGAAAAAAAAAAAAAAAAAAAAACTAATAAAATATAAAGAATCCTGTCCAATTGCTACTAAGTTATAAAAACCACAATTTTATTACTTAAATTAACACTAAACATGATTATATAATTTTGATGGTCTGCTCCGGGAAAAATTCCAGATTTGCCTTACCTACCACCTTGTATGCTTTACGTTGGTTGGGGTGTTTTGCTTCGTTTAATGCAACTCCATATGCTGCTTTATTTATTTATTTTTATTTCTATTTCTTTATATCCAGTTCATGTTCAATTAACTTTTATGTTCTTTTTTTATTTTTTGGTAAGCAGGAGAGGGGCTTCTTTCCTTTGTCTGCTGCATTGTTGTCATCTTCTCTTTTACGGTCTGAAATGGGACATGCTATGGACATATTCGTGGATATTGCATCATATCTTGAGGCCATAATTCTCTCGCTACTTTTCTGTCGCACAGGTTTTGTGAAAGCTATCTTTATCTTATTTTATCAAATTTCAGTCTTTTCTGATCCTTTTTTTTTTTTCTTATTTCCCCCTTAAATGGTTTATGTGATTCATGTTGTTTCTTTTCTCTTTCAGGCTTAACCTTCCTTCTACTTTATCCTGAACTCTCCACTACTGTGATTCTCGCTCTAAGGGGTGCTAATGGTTTGAAGAAGGCGGAGCCTCTTCCTATTCGTTATGCATCTGTCTTGCTATCCAAGGGTTTCTTTTGTCATTCAGAGGAAATAGGAATTATTCTTGAAACACATTTGAGGGTGGTAAGTTCGAGTTATTTATGTATGTTACTGTTTATTTATTTTCTTACCATTCCTTCCCCTTTTTGAGTTCTATTGTTGTCGGTTAGCAATGTATACATATTTTACTTGTCATTTTTTGGGTGTAGGTCAATGCCATAGATCGTCTGCTTTCATCGAATCCACATAGTGAAGAAATTCTTTGGATATTGTGGGACCTGTGTAGTCTTTCAAGGTGAAACTAATTGTTTGCGTGTTGTTGGGCTCAAATGTGATATGAATCGTTTAGAAGTCTTTTGACTGACACAATGAGATGATTTGCAGGTCTCATTGTGGGCGCCAGGCTTTGTTGGCATTGGGGTATTTTCCAGAGGTATTTTTTTTTTTTTTTTTGATTGATAAAAGAGATAAAAAGAAGTATATTATTGAGAGAAAGACAAAGGCGTTAAGAAAATGACCTCAAGAATACAGACTAATTGTCCATGGAACCAATGAAGTCTAAAAAAGTAAATAAAGCTGGCTTAATCCCCCCAGCATAAACGTGTTCTGTAAAATTTTCTTTCTATATTTTGAATTCATGGCACATGAGATTCAAAGAGAAGAAACTGTGCATTATTTAGTATCTTTAAGTAATTATGATTCTTGTCACTATTATTTATTATTCTACCATTATTATTGTTCATCATGTTATCGTTAGTGAATTGGCTAAAACAAGGTTGGTGTCTGCTAATTCTGAATCTAAGATTTATCATAATATGCACCACAGGTCTGTTTTTTTCTTAGAAATAGTTCTTATTTAGCCATTAAGATTTCTAACATGTAATTGTTCATGTTGAAGCTACCATGACTGAGGTTAAAATAGTGTTCCTTGTTGGTATTGAGAGATCTTTAATCCTTACTGTTGATTTAGTTTTACATTATTATTATTGTTGTTGTTGTTATTATTTTGTTTTGCTTGTATTCTTATGATATTCTAATAAGCTCGTTTATTTTTATTGCCTTCTGTTTGTAGGCCCTTACAGTATTGATATCAGCATTACATTCCATCAAGGAAATGGATCTGGTTTCCTCAAATGGTGGTAGTCCATTTCCTCGCTTTTCAACTTAGTAGTTTTAGCCGTTTGCTTGTCCTATAGTGTGTATGATAGTTGGATGAAATTCTTGATTTTGCAGGAACTTCACAGCTAAATCTGGCAGTCTTTCATTCAGCTGCTGAGATTTTTGAAGTCATTGTTACTGATCTGACTGCATCTTCCCTGGGTTCTTGGATTGAAAGTGCTATGGAACTTCATAAGGCTTTGAATTCCTCTTCCCCAGGGTCCAACAGAAAGGATGCTCCTACACGTCTTTTGGAGTGGATAGATGCCGGTATAGTTTACCATAGAAAGGGGGCAACTGGTCTTTTACAGTACGCTGCTGTGTTAGCTTCTGGAGGAGATGCACACATTGCCTCAACAAATGTAGATATGATGGATGTTGAGAATATTGTTGGAGATTCTTCCACAGGTTCTGATAGTAATGTCATCGAGAATCTGCTTGGGAAACCTATTTCTGAAAATAATTATTGTGCTTCTGTTCTTCGTGACTCTTCTGTGGCTCAGCTGACTACTGCATTTCGAATTTTGGCATTCATTTCGGAGAACTCGGTATGAGTTTGACTTTTCCTTGAGCTTTATGTTCCAAATGAATCATTAGCTTGCTAAATGTTGTTCAATTTTTGAAGGCTGTTGCTGCTGCTCTTTATGATGAAGGTGCTGTAATGGTTATCCATGCTGTTCTAATTGACTGTAGACAAATGCTTGAGAGGTCCAATAACAACTATGGTGAGTATTTATTTATTTATCTTTTTCTTGAAAGGTAAAAGTTGCTAGTTTTGAATTTTCTTGTTTGGATTCTATACTGGCAATTAGATGCTCTTTTACTTGGAAGTTAGTACTTACTGATTTATTCAAGATTGGCTTTATAGTCGCAAGATTTGCATGCTCCATGCCCTTGTCCTTTTAGTTAATTATTTTTAAGGTCTTGTTTTATCTTCTGACTGTAGCAAAGAATTGTAGAAGTGCGGAAATAGGAAGCTTCGTTTACCCACCCTTTATGGTTTGTGGATCATGGATTTGTTAAGCGAAAAGAAAAAGGAAGGGGTAAATAGAAGGAAATATAAAATCCTAAATACATGTTTATTTTTTTATTTTTATTTTTATTTAGATGGATTATAAAATGCAAGGAAATGAAATGCATTTCTCAACAACTTAACTTTTTAAACCCATCTTTTTTTTTTTAATTTCTCAAATTCCATGTATTTCCCCCTTATTTTCCATTTCAACCAAATTACAGAAGTGATTTTGAGCCCCTCTTCTATTCCTTGTCCCTCAATGAATCTGCGATGCAAACGCAACCTTAAATAAGGATAATTGATAATTTTGCTGAACTTCCTCTTCAAAACTGCAAAATTTTAGCACAGATCTTTGAGTGGACTAAGGCACAGAAATACCATTTGGGCAGACTGAAGTTAATGGAAATGTTATTTGGGCAATGTGGAGTAGGCAGTTCCTAATTTCTAAGTAGAAGTGACCAAATCAGTTACTGCATCAAACGGATGAATCTTATTTTTCTTATGCTCTTGCTGACAACTTATATTCCTAGACCTCTTTCTGAGGATTCTGCTACTGGTAAGTCCTTAAAAGGCATGCCAACTAAAAAGGCTTAAGTTATTTATTAATTGCTTGTTCTCTAACACTCTGTTTGGATGGAGGGGAGGGTAAGTGAAGCGAAGGATTAGTTAGGACGGAATGGAAGTGATGAGAAGGAACGGGAGGGGGAGATAATTTGTTTTTGTTGGTTAAACAAGAATTGATTAAAGGGAAAGGAAGCGAAGAATAAAAGAAGTTACAATTTACCTTTCTTTTAATATAAACATATTTGATTTTAAATAAATATAATTTTTAAATGTTGTTTCACTTCACTTCTCCTCACTTTGTTCCCAATTTTGGAGGGCAAGAAAAGTGTTAAAAAGTGGGTTCTCTCTCCTTTCGCCTTTCCAACCCTTCCATTCACTCCAAGAAAGGGAGGAGAGAGAACTTGTTTTTGTTTGGTTAGACAATAATTAAGTAGAGGGAAGGGAAGCAGAGAATTAAAAAAAGTTACAATTTACCTTTCTTTTAATATAAATATATTTGATTTTAAATAAAAATAATTTAAAATATTATTTCACTTCACTTCTCCTCGTTTTTGTCCCAATTTCGGAGGGTAAGAAAATCGTTCAAAATGGGCACTTTCTTTTCTCCAATCCCTCCATCCACTCCCCTTTCCTTCCTCAAATGTTAATCCTAACACAAATTATCTAACTCTTTCCTTACTACCTTTCAAAAAAAAAAGAAAAAAACTCTTCCCTTACCAATCCTTCACTTCCTCTTTGAACATCAATCCCAACAAAGCCAAATCGAACAGATGCCAAAGGCTAATAAACTGTGCTTAGGCTTTACGAGAGCTTGCGTAGCCTTGGCATGAGCTCAACTAATGGCACAGAGTGAAAAACAATCTTTTTTTTTTGTTTTATCTGCCACGTATATGAGAAGGCTATAAAATGCATAACATATTGTAAACATGAAATTGTTTATAAGAGATGATTGCTTACATATATATTCAAGTAACTTTGGTTGTAGCTGTCTCTCACATGGTGTGGCCTACCTATGTGAAACAAAGGGATTAGCTAGTAATTTTCATTGTTAGCATCGTAAATAAGGCGAGCCATTCATGAACCTATTCAAGCTCAGCCTGATTCGTCCATGAAATAAACAATCTGAGCATGAACATTGTCTAGCTCGACTCATTAAGGTCTTTGCGTCATTTGATATTTATGCATAAATAAAATCAATAAAATATATGTTAGTACCGGTTTTTCTTATAGTCAATTAAGGTCCTCAATTATTTTGGTGCACAGATTATTTTCGTTGAATGTATACTGTTTTTATGATTTTGTTGTTTGGACATCATGTGTGTGATTCATTTAACATAATACATTCATTGTTTTTTTAGGGGGGGAAAAAAAAAGAAAAATAAATAAATAAAAGAAGTTATACAACTTGAGCCTTACCTGTATACGAGCTCAGCTCAGCTTGACTCATTAAGAGGAAACAAGTTGAACCCAAGACGTGTCCAAGTTTTTCAAAATGCTTGACTAGCCGAGCCTGAGGTCAATTATTTATGTCCATGGCGAGCTCAAGCCATGCGTGAAGAAACTATATGAACAAATACCTGAGATTGGCATGATTCATTTGCAGCCTATTCATTTTATATGGGTAATTGTTGATTTGATGGAGAAATTGTTTTTAGTATTTTGATTTCCTTTTTGCTCCACAGATTATCATTCTCTCTTTTACGAGCTATGGGTTTTCATTTATTTCAAATCCCCTTTCCATTATTATGATTTTTGGTGCTTTGTAAAGAGTTGCCATCTTTATGTAAAAAAAAAAATACAAATAATTATCATGAATTCAATGTCTAAAGATACGCCAGAAACTACGAAAAATTATATATATTGATTCATAAGAAGCTGACTTGGAATCTGTTCACTGAACTAGCGGTTTCCCCACATGGTCTGATGTGGCAAAGGAGTGTTATTGTCTATTTTCCTTTGAAAAGATATGTAGGGCTAATATTTTAAGGTGTTGGTGCCAACAGGGGCTAACTGTAGCAGAAAAGGCACCCCCCCCCAAAAAAAAAAAAAAAAAAAGTAAAGGTGATGCGTAACAAAGAAATTGGAAATTGAAGCTCAGAAGAGAGAAATTGGAGCTAAGAAGAAAGAACTAAGTGAAGAAAGAGAGAGAAAGAGACATGTCAGGAGAAGCAGAAGAGGGGGCAAGGGAATATATGCTATACAAGCCGTTCATTTTCGTAACTAATTCATCATCAACATCTCTGATTACACACTAACACACAATCTACGCTTAAATATGAAAATTACAGAAGAAAACCACAAGATAAATTTAGGAATGTCGAAGGTTTATCCCGAGGAAACAATACAAAATTTAATGAAAGGGGAACTCCTCAATCCAAAAGATTACCAAAGGAGATGTTCACATCAATTCTTTGGAGCTGGGAAGCAACTCACTTCCTTGGAGTTGGAAATCATATGTTCCATCAGTCAATCTCCCATTCATGCAAGTTTTTCCCAACGCTCAAGCACTCGCATAAGGGGAGCTTGGAACTTGGTGTCCCCACCAACTCTCTTGGGTGGATAGAACTTGACTCCAACGATAGATCTCGTTGACTTCAATAGGATTCCAATAAAATCAAACTGCAGAAAGGAAACTGCAACGGAGAGGACTAAGTCCCAAGGGAGACTGTATGGAGTAGTCAGACTTCAACTTAGGATAAGATACGGTACAAGCATAGATTGCCATGATGCAATGCAACTACTGCCATTGAATTTGTATTTACAACTTAAGGCACGGATTTGAGTCATCCCAAACCCCTTCCCCTAATTAATGATATTCACTTAATTAAAAAATGCTTTTGTAATCATGCTAATATGCATAATTCATACTATTCAAGTCATCTTCTGGCTTATTTTTTGCATCCCATCCGATGATCATACAAATTGGTGGTTTAGCATTCTTTTTGATTTTGCTCTCTCTCTCTCTCTCTCTCTCTCTCTCTCCCCCTGTCCCCCCCCCCCACCATGTTTATATATATAATCAAAATTTTCAATCTATTTGTGGTATTGAGGGTTGTGACATTATTTTTGAGTTTATGATACTAAGCAGGTTTTGCTCATCTTGCTGAAATTTTGACATTGTAGGCACACAGCATTCTCACCTTTTTTTTTTTTGGGGGGGGGCATCTCTTTTGCTGATTGTTTTAAATTTTTCATTTTGTTCCAGGAAAAAAAAATTCTTGGTCAGTGACTGGTATACAATTTCTAATTAGGAAAGCTTGTTGTTTGATTTGTTGTCCTGAACAGATTACCTTGTTGATGAGGGTACCGAATGCAACACAACTTCTAATTTACTGCTGGAACGCAATCAGGAGCAGAGCTTGGTTGATCTTCTGATTCCTTGTTTGGCACTGCTGATTACTCTCTTGCAGAAATTACAGGTCTGTCTTGATTTTTCTGATGTAGTTTTAGTTGTCCTTTTTTTTTTTTTTAAATTTATTTATTAAGTATTGAGAGAATGGGAGGAAAGAAAAGGAGGTGTTTAGCTATTATAATTTTTGTGGAAGTGGTCATTTTGTGCAATTTAGAAGCAATGCCAATTGTTAGGTTATCTTCTCTTTGATAT
The DNA here is from genome assembly GCA_003260245.2 of Sideroxylon spinosum. Classification (NCBI taxonomy): domain Eukaryota; kingdom Viridiplantae; phylum Streptophyta; class Magnoliopsida; order Ericales; family Sapotaceae; genus Sideroxylon; species Sideroxylon spinosum. The sequence goes on from QLOD02000009.1 coordinate 25,132,694, forward strand.
GGGAATAGCAATTGCAT
>QLOD02000009.1:25176863-25189004 GCA_003260245.2 Sideroxylon spinosum
ATGATAATGGTAAGGGAGTGAGATACATGCCTTACTCCGGCCTGGATCCTAATTTTTATTGATGTTTGAAGAAGTAGCAATACACATTATATAATAATATACAATATAATTACCCTATCTTATGTCATTATATTATTTAATAATACACAATATATTTAAATATTCTCAATCTATCAATATCCAACTTCTGAATTCACTTAAATTCACGGGATAAAAATATTTATTATTGAAAAATAAATATTCTGTTAAATTATAATTAGATGGATAAAGTATTAAAATATTAATCAATTGATTACATGTTTATTACCTTTTATTTTATTTTTTCTTTGTAAAGTTTATTAATTTTAATTTTATTCTTTCTCGTTTGTCAAAGAAAAATGAGATAAAGTAAGGATAGCATATGAACTTAGGAGTGGTTCGTGAAGTTGTATTTACTTATAAAAAGTTGATTCCTAAAGTCCTATTAGATTTTATCTAATAGGATAGGATTTGATTATTATTAGAATAAAAAAATAGTTAGTAGAGAGATATATGATAAATAAAACTATAAAAGGATATGTTTTTATTATATTGGACATATATATATTTATATATATATATATTTTGTATAACAAACAAAACATTGTTAAGAAAAGATAGAAGAGTACATGAGATGAGGACAAGCAGTTCTCAGAAGAGAAATTTGCAGGGAACTAATTGATAAAAATAGCTAAACAATTTCCTTGAATGAAGAACAAGAAACTCTAGACTAATTAAACTCCAAAAAGATGCATAGAAGTTGATCTTTTCCCATAACCCGGAAACGTCTTCTTGCTTGTCCACGGAAATTCTAGCTTTTCTCTCCTTCCAAATAACCCACAAAGTAGCTGCCACTGCATTCCCCCACAAAATTCTTGCTTTCTTCTTTCAACCGAAGTCCCAAAAATCAATTGCAAGCATGTCAAGAGAAGAAGGCTGAGCAACACAATTAATATCCAAAATGGAAAAAAGCCTCCGCCATAAGGCTAAGGCTAGGGGGCAATAAAGAAATAAGTGATCTACCTATTCCTCTTAGCTCTTGCACATGACGCACATATGAGGATTCAAAGCCAACAGCAATCTTCCTTTTTTGGAGCAAATCAAAGGTGTTAAGCCTGTTGTGTGCCAAGGACCAACAGAAAAAAAGAACTTTAGGGGGAGCTTTTATCTTCCAAATCATCTTAGGAGGTGGAAAGTTGACCACATTCAATGCTTCAATAATTTTTATCAAAAAACGAGTTGCAAGAGAATAAGCTTGAAGAAAGATGAGACTAAAAATCTTTTTATCACAGAAATTCTTCCTTAGTTTTAGTGCGTAAAAGTTTATAACTTGTAATGGTAGAATATTAAAGTTATGCCATTTTAAATTGTTTTTTAGATGCCTGATAATTTCTGCTTTACTTTTAATGTTGATGAATGATGACACTTTCGTTTGAATTTAGGAAGAATTAGACGACATCATTAGGTATGGCTCAATGGAACTATTTGCTGATGAGAATGACGAAGTAGGGAAATCCCGGCAAATACATTATGATGATGCTGCAATTGATAAGTAATTTTTTAATTTTTTTTGCTTTTTCTTCTCTCGATAATGTTTACTGTTCAAGATATCCAAATAAGTTTACCACAAATGTAATAATGGTCTTTGTTTGTAGGTTACTTAATCGTGAACAAGCTGGAGAAGAGGAGGCTACTTTGGATGAAGAAGAAGAAGATGGATTTTTGAAGGCTTTTAAGGTTTGTTATTCTCTTGACAATTTCTTCGTATATATGTAGGAATGTGCAGTTCTAGCAACATGCATGATACCGTTTCTTCGTACTCGTATGCTGCTTATTTTTTCTTATTTTAGTGTAAGCTATTACTCCCTTCACTACTCAGTTGCATTTTAAATGACTTCATTACTAGCAATGAGATGCTTCACAATGTTGCTTCTTTTGTTCCACATGTTTCATTAAATATTGCCAGTCAAAGTTTTTCTCCCTCCTAAAAATGCATTCCTACTACTAAGGCCATGCAATTCTTTTACATCTCTCGATCAGCTATAATGCCAACTCTTTTGTTACATTGCATTAATTTTGTGTTTCATTTTTCCTTCAAGTCTTCAACCATTAAACTTTTGGCTGTTCGATTAAGGATCAGACTTCCACTTTGGAATGCTATTTCAACAGTACAAATATGTGAAAATACATGGATATATTCAAAACAATAATTTGAAATCTATCGAACATATGAAATATTAATAATAAATCGATTAAAAATTATCATTTTTGCATATTATATTGTATTTTGGTTAGTGGTAGATTCTAACTAAGCCGAGCTTTGAATTACTTGAGCTAAGCTCAACAAAGAAGAATTTTTTCACGATCAGCTTGCAAATGCTAAACCAATCTAAAATGTAATAAATCAATATTTAAAAATTATTAGATATAAAAATATATATTGAGTTATCGAGCCGACTTGCAGGCTTTTGAGCTGAGCACTTCTATGCTTGAGCTTGATTCTAAACGTGTTACAAATGGAGATCGTTAAAACCACAAGCTGAGCTCGACTAGCTTGAAAAGAAATCAGCTCATGGCTAGCCCTAGTTTTGGTGCCTCTTTCTTATTCGTTACTATTTTGTTTCGACCTCTTACAAAATGGAACAAATTTAATCATTTCAAGGAAAAGGAAAGATATTTTTTTTCTCTTTTTGGAAAATGCTAAATTACAACATAATATACTAAAAAACAGCCTCCTGCAATGCAGGGTAAGGCTACGTACAATAAGCCCAATATGGTCCGACCCTTCCCTTCCCCGGACCCCACATAGGTGGGAGTTTCGTGCACTATACTAAAATAATAATTAATATAATTAATCAGTTTGAGTAGAATCAGATATAAGGTTGCATACATTTGATAAGCAATGTAGGAGCCTCGAGCATTGGGTTGCTTTTTTGTTACTATGCTTTCATCCGTTAAAGGTAGATTTTGATTTATACTTATAATTATTGCCATGTATTTTTATATTTTTGTGGCTTCTTCAAAATAATTTCGAAATATTTTTGCATACATGCCAAGCAGATAATCCTTGGTTTCATTTCAGTATCGCAGAACAATGAAAACCTGTCGTCCGTTTCAAGGAGAGTGATATTTTTAGTCCTTGTGTTCTATGTTACATGGGTTTAGGTATGAGTATGAGATGTGCATGCCAGGCCACTCTAAACTGTTTGACTTTGTATATTTGAATATGTATCCAAAAATTGGGCGTATATTATGGGAGAGTTTAAATATGTCATATACCATATATTATACTTGAAAAACTTTGTTACGTTGATAGAAGAAAGGAACAAATAGAGAATACAATAATGTGGAAAGAAAGAAAACTCTGCAGCTCTTTAGCAAGTCTAGTTACATAGAATAAGATAATAAAACCTTTTATAGTAGGGCAGCAAACAGATAAAATACTTGTCTTTCTGTTTTTAAAATATTTTATTTTATGGTTTTGCTTGTTGGTTTTAAAGAAACTAGAGTTGCACATATGACTTAGGTAGCAAATTTTGAGTACATTGATGAAGTCGGGGCAGGAGCAGGAGCAGGAGCAGAAGAGGAAGCAAAAAAGGCATCAACTGAAAATAAAACTACTGTCAACAACTCAGAAAGAGCTAATTATTGGGAAGAGTTGTTAAAAGACAGATATGAAGTGCATAAGGTTGAAGAGTTCAATGCTATGGGCAAGGGGAAGAGAAGCCGCAAACAGGTGTTTTATATAATTTTGAAATATATATTATTACTGTAATCAATTTAATTTCCTTTCACTGCTATAATATTTGTTGCTTATGGCATCCCCTTTTTTTGAGCGTCCTTGATTGGAGAATTAATTGATTCATGTTGCATTGCTTTCAATTGAGGTTCGTTGATACTACAGTGTTAATTTCTATTACTTTGATGTTGAATTGACTTCCTGAAATATTATAGAATACATAGGTCTTGTGGAACTCTGCTCTACAACTAAAATTCAATTTGTTTATTGATGTCATCTCTGTACGGTCTAGGACAAAAATTTCACCTTACTGCTTAAGGAACAAATATTATAGTCTCTTCGCTTGCAACAGTAATAATAAGGTTGTTCCGTTGCAACCTGGGATTCAACGGTTTCGAACCATAGAATCAGCTTCTCTACTAGCAGAGAGAAGACTGCCCACATTTGACCCTTCCCAAACACTGCAATGTGGGAACCTTGTTCACATAGTTGCCCTTCTACTTCTTTAAGGAACAAGATTGATGCCCATTGTTTAATTTCTCATGTTCTCGGGGCTCGTTCAGATGGTGTCTGTAGAGGACGGGGACCTTGCTGGTTTGGAAGATGTAAGTTCCGAAGAAGATGACAACTATGAAGCTGAATTAACTGATGGTGAAACAGCTTCATCTGGAAATGCTTCGTCTGGAGTTCCTTCTGGGAGAAAGCCTTACAGAAAGAGAGTCCGTGGTACAGTTTTTTGTGTCGCTAATATCATCTTAATATGTATGTCAAATGAAGTTGGTGATTGTGTTTGATCACAAGCCCCCCCCCCCCCCCCAAAAAATTTTTTGCAGTGGACAGTGGTGAACCACATCCATTGATGGAAGGTGAAGGGAGATCATTTAGAGTACTGGGATTTAATCAAAACCAAAGGGCGGCATTTGTTCAAATTTTGATGAGGTTTAGCTTTGCATGTGTATTTAAATGCCAGACATGTGTAGCTTATTGTATTCTCGCGCATGATAAATTTGTAATGATCGAGAACGTTTGACAGGTTTGGGGTTGGAGAGTTTGACTGGGCTGATTTTACACCGCGCTTGAAGCAGAAGACTTATGAAGAAATTAAAGAGTATGAAGTATATTCTATTTTTAATAGTTACAGTTCTGTTAATTAGTGATGGCGGTGATAATGAAGTGCTAACACAGCGTTTTTATGAGCCGCATTGTAGTAATTACAAATATCTTTTGTTTTATTGTTACTTGAATGGTTTTATATAGGATTGCAAGAATATTGACATGGTTATTTTGCATGCTTTTTTAAGTCAGTCAAGTTGGTTATATTTATTTCATTCTTTTAACAGGCTTGAGCTTGACTTGTTAGTTTATCTTAAATTTTAGGTAAATATGAAGATCAAAGGGGTGAACTATTGGGTGCCTTAGTAAACACTTACTGGGGTTTTTGTGTAATGTTGCATTCTCTTTTCATATTATAACAGTAGCTAATACACTCCAAAAAGCTAAATATATTTGATATACTTTCTTCTTGTTGCTCAGCTTTGGCAATGATGTTTTTCGACTTTAGATTAGCTATATCAAGATCAAAATTAATTATGCAACAGCTATAATTACATATATCTTCCCTATGTCATCACTACAACATGATATCAAGTGTACCACAGAATATGGGAGGAAATTGTGATTTTATTAAAAGAAACAAACTTTTTATTAAAAGAAGTCATAATAGCAGGGAAAATATGATGATTTTCTTTAAATAAACTCAGACTCTCCATTTAACAAGATGATATAGCTTGAGAAGGAAAGAAACAACAGTCAAACTTTTCAAAAGGATGCCAACCCCCCCCCCCCAACAACAAAAAAAAATGGTTGAGACCCTGAGACAGGATAGGTTAAATTTTTTTCCATGCATATTAAGTCATGATTTTGCACATAAAGATAAAAGGGACTGAGTTTTTTAGATTTGGATAATGTATTACGAAATAGGAATATGAACAAGTTAATGAAAAGCACTTGAGGTTTGTTTTAGCCATATGGTGCTTTATTTATGGTTAATCCTCGTTATGCAGCTATGGGGCTCTTTTCTTGTCTCACATTGCTGAAGATATTACTGATTCACCAACCTTTTCAGGTGATTTTTATTCTTTATAATGTCCTTAATTTTTCTTTTATTCTGTGTTCTTTTATCGAGTTTTTGAATTTTCGCTGCAGATGGGGTTCCTAAAGAAGGACTAAGAATACAAGATGTACTAGTCAGGATTGCAGAGTTACTTCTAATAAGGGACAAAGTAAGTTTTGTGTGCTTGATGAAAGAATTGGACATGGTTTACATGTATATATCATTTTGATGTGCCCTTATTTTGAAAATGCTGTTGACTTGAGAATCTTATTTAAGCTATGATTTGTGTGGACCGTATTCTTCCATTCGCCTTTCTTATTTTGAATAGTATTTATAGTCAAACCCTGGTTTATTCATTGTAAACGAGAGCGTGACAGGAATTATGTGAAACCTGCGGTTCAGCATAGCATATGTGGTTAGATTAAAGCAAAATTCAGCCTAGTGTTTTGTTTGCATCACATAGAGATGCTTCTTTCCACCTTTCACTCATTCTAGAAGTTGGGCCTTGAAGCTTTGGCTTGCAGGGCTGCTTTAAATTTTGAACATTCAATACAAGTGTTTAAAGAATAATGTTGAATATTTACCAATCAAATACATATATGTATATAATATATGTCAATAATAATAATAATGTTGAATAACATCTATTTTCTCCATGCTCCAGTTTACATAAGTTCAATGTTGAATAATTTTTATTTTATCCATGTTCCCGTTTACAGAAGTAACTGAAATTTAGTTGACGTAAGAATACAATGCTTCACGCACACAACAGGGCATTTTGGGAAACCTGTGGTTCAGCATTGTGTGTGGTTAGATTAAAGCAAAATTCAGCCTCGTGTTTTGTTTGCATCCAAGATGTTTCTGTTCACCTTTCACTCTTTCTAGAAGTTGGACCTTGAAGCCTTGGCTCGCAGGGTGCTTTAAATTTCTCTAATTCAAGTTAAGAGTTTAGCCAAGTTTAAATGTAATTGCTATGTTGTATAACCAACATTGCATCTGGTGAGGAAGGAATAAACTACTTCACATTCTGTAGCAGCAAGTTTTGTCTACAGGCCAGGTGAAATGATAAAGATCATGAAGAATTATCAACATTATCTCGTATGGTCCTCAAAATTTGTGATATTTATAGTTGAATGGTTTTTTGTTCCTTGGAGAATGTTGTTCATATTGGTATACGAAGTTCCATCCACAAATGATTTACCACTTGTTTACGTCCATCTGAATCATAATTGTATACCAGAATAAGCTGAATCATAACTTCATATCAGAATAAGCCATGGTTTTAGGTTTCAGCTATCAGTTTTCCAGAAATGTGCTCTTAACTATTAAGATATGTAACAAATCACCTGCACAGCTTAAAGTCAAAGACGTGTTGAACCTCAAAAAAGCAAACATCTCAGTTTGTTTGACGTGGATGGATGTGCTATCCTAAAATTCTTGCATTTTATCCTGATCAAAATAGTCATGAATGTATATTTTTCTTTATTTTTTTATTATCTGATTACTTGTGTAATCCTTAACTCTGGTTTCCATCGTTTATGCTGCAAAGCCAGCAAAATTGTGCTCATTTTAGTAAATAGTGAGGATATAATTTTGAAATCATATTAGACATTTTTTTTTTGTCATTGTACCCCATGCATATTAATGCTCCTTCAAAAACTATATAATGTCTTGGTAAATTTATTCTATATTTTAACTATTTTTCGTACAATGACAGGTGAAGGTTTCATTGGAAAAGCCAGGCTGTCGCCTTTTCACAGATGATATAGTATCTCGTTTCCCAGGATTGAAGAACGGAAGGTTTTGGAAGGAGCAGCATGATCTGTCACTGCTGCGTGCAGTATTGAAGTATGTTTCATTTATTTTGGGCTCCAAAAGTTAGTATATTCGATCAATTGAAAAATAACACGAGATAGAAGGAAAGCAAGGATAATAGACAATCGTTAATGCACACTTTCCTAAATTATTGTTTGATGAGAACTTTGTGTGATGACTAGTTGCAATTGTTTTTGGTTTGTTTTATTTGATTTTCAACCATGCTTTTTAAAACTTGTTCCTGGCATCAAGCGGTAAAATATTAGACACTGTGGAAGGTACTTGATGAACGGATTTATGTCAAATAGGAGTGGTACTGAAAAGGCTGGCTATTCATCCCAATTCAGTTTAAAGCTCATGTTTTTGTTCATTTCCTAAAAAAATGATTTTGCTGCTGATGAAAATCGTTAATTTTATTGACTTCTATTGATAACATTCTATTGCAGTCTATATTATTTGTTACTAATTTATTTGTAATAATATTTGTTATATAAGCTATTCATTCTAGGACTTAATGGAATACCGAGGTAGAGATGTTTCCTGAAAGTCAAGTTCATGGACTCTCACTGACAAAATTCTATTTTTATGCATGTTTGTTAACTGTGATCCACTGATTCTAAAAGTTATGGATTACAAGGAATGGGAGGGAGGGATGTTTCTGGAAGTTCCCCACCTAGCTTCATCTTGATTGCGTGTTTGTTTCTCCATTTAGCACTTTGCTTGCCGTTGGATATTTGAATAGGGATGTTTCCTGAAAGTTCCCGACCTAGCTTCATCTTGATTGTGTGTTTGTTTCTCCATTTAGCACTTTGCTGGCTGTTGGATATTTGAATTAAAGTTGTCACTGGATTATGAAATTGAATCAATTCCAAAATTGGATTGTTGACCTAGAGAAATTACATTGTGTGATCTTTGGTTACATGATTGTATGCATACACGAAAGTTCTTCTGTGTTTATAGGTACATATCCCTGTATCAGGCATATACTCCTACTACTCGCTCCCCAAAAGAAAAGCAATAGGGTAATTTACCTTTCTATGGCATTTGCCACCCCTATAAAGGTTTTTGTAGGTGCCAGTCCAGTTTTGCCCATTGTGATGTTCCTGTTGTTTTAGAAATTCGAATGAACTTGGGCACGTTGCTTGAAAATGAATAGTGGTATTATTTTATGAAGTTAGCATTGCTTTGTTAGGATTTTTTTTCACAATTTGGAGAAGGAAATATAAAATTTCTAGTCATAAGATATGCATTTAGATTTTATATCAATTTTTTCTGCTATAACTTTTTTTGGTTGTATGTGAAGGCATGGATATGGAAGATGGCAAGCTATTGTTGACGACAAGGAACTGAGGGTTCAGGAGGTCATTTGTCAGGAGCTTAATCTTCCATTTATAACTCTGCCTGCCCCAGGAGCATCCCAGGGTCGAGATGGTGCAAATACAGCTAGTTCTGAAATACTTGGGAATCAGACAAAAGGAGCTGTCGGATCAAATATGGCTAGTACTGAAACATCTAAAGCAGATGCTGCACAGGGAGCACCTGATCCTTCAAACCAGACACAGTTATATCAAGATTCTAATATACTCTATCATTTCAGAGAGATGCAGAGAAGACAGGTTGAATTTATCAAGAAAAGGGTGCTGCTTTTGGAGAAGGCACTAAATGCAGAATACCAAAAAGAAGTCTTTGTGAGTTCATTCACAACTTTTGCTACCTTCGTATTCCAGTTATTGTGTTATGTGTTGAATCATATTTTTTGGCTGTTTGAACTTTCAAAAATACTTATTGTTGAGCCAAAGGAAAAAAGAAACAATTTATGGTCTGATTAGGTTCTTTTTTTAAGGAAAAACCATTCTATTAACCCGAAATCTTTAATCAAAAGCATATCATCCTATTTCCTTTGTAAGCATTTCATCCTGCAAAATTGACTGTATAAATTGCATTCATAGTTGACTATAATGAATATGCTACTCATGGTTTGTTTATATTCATTGTTTTTGAAGGGAGATGAAAAAACAAATGAGATTCCTACTGAAGAGCCAGAGACTGAAACCAAGGTTGCAGATATACCAAGTTCATGCTCCATGGGGATTGATGCCCAAACTATTAACCATTTACCACGAGTGGAACTAATCAGTAAGTTTACTTTCTTTCTCTTCAAGTTTTATCAGCACTTAGTTATTAAATCCATCCATATGGTGAACTGCTTCCCACTTTGACATTTTCTCTTCATTGCCTTCTTTGGCCTTGAAAGAAGAATCGTAACTTTTTCGGAACGGAGAAATCCGAAATTCCAGCGTGCATCAATTGGCACAATGCTATGGGTGCATTGATATTACTTTGCTATATACCTTACTTTACCATAGCATTACATATGTCATCTTCAAAAATAAGCAATAGTCTAAACTCTTATGCAATGCTACTATTACTTGTTTTATCTGCAACAAGTCTTGTGCATGTTGCTTGAAGTGGATCACTCTTCTACTAGTACCTATGGCTTTACATGCTTTCAGTCAAACTTAGAACCACAATGACATGTATTGCCTATGTTTGTTATTGGCTGATATAGTGATATTTTCAGATCTAGACTTGATGAGTTAACTTCAGAGTTCTGCTGGCTTCAGCTTATCCGTATTATGTTTAGGACTTAGTACTGGTAGTTGCAAATGCAACTGTGAGTTTTTAGGAAAAATATTGAACAACATTTAGGACTGGCATGAATCTGGTGTCCTACTGGAGCTTTGCAATTATGGTGCTCTTTTGTGAGTTTGTGTTTAAGCCTTGAAGGTTGGAAGTGGAAAATTTTTGTGCTTGGCTTCAATCTGGTGTACCTACCAAAACAAAGGCTTCCTAGTTAAAGCGGATGGTGCCATAACTAGAGTCACTGACCCCTCTCCTCCCTTTGCAATGAAAATAAAAAATAAAAAATAAAAATAGTGAGTAGCCAAGTATATTCGGTTGTTTGATCTAAAAAGTAAGAAGAAATTGCAGATAGCCATAAACCACGGGCTTTCTTTATGAGAGATTTTTTACATGGGATCAGACATGATGATCTTCAATGTGTCGGTGGCTTTATTTAGGTGTTCTGACCATCTAGTTTGTGCAGCTCCAGAAGAAATTTCAACTACTGCCTGTGACAATAAAACACATCGCTTGGAAATGGCTCGGCTTTATAACGAGGTAAATCCAATTCACTAATGAATCAAGTAGCATGTTCTGACATATATATTACTAGAATTTTTCTATTTATTGTACGAATTACAAGACGGTAATTTTTACGAATTTATACTAATTTTTACAACTTCAAACATCCTCTCTTCATTAAAATGTAGATGTGCAAGGTACTAGGAGAAAATGCCAATGAATCAGTAGAGGCATATTTGGCAAACAAACCAGCAAGCTTCAAGTTGAGGAAGAACCTACTTCCACTAGAAAATATTTACCAAGACATAAGCCGAATCCTCTCTACAGTACAGCAGAATTCTTCTACTTCTTCGGAACCCCAGATACCAAAACCTGATGCCCAGTTGGAGAGTCCAACCGAAATTGCTCAGCCTGATGGGGAATCCACCCTGCAAGGAGACGAACACAAGTCTGTTCCCGAGGCAACAACCAAGACGACTAACGTGCCAACAGTGGGGTCGGAACGCGAGATGGAATGTGACAATCAATCGACAGAACCTGGCCCCGAGAAAGAAAAGAGTGACTCAGCACCCGATGTTCCTGCTGCAGATTCATGCCTGCCTCAAACCGAACTTGAACATCCTCCCAGTGGGACTGGAGATAATGATGTGGTAATGGAAGAAAAGGAGCAAGATGCTGATCCTAGTGCTGATGCTCCAAACGATGAGAAATCAGGCTCAGGGGTCATTGTTTTGGATGATTAAAATTGGTATCAAGTAATATTACTGACTTTGTTATCTGAATTTTCTCTATTTTTTTATTTTTTCTTTTCTAGTGGTAGAGAAGTGATTAAATGTTCCATCTAATCAACAGTTAAAAAAAGTTTGAGGCATCTGGAAAATATTCATATCACTACTAAGTTGTAACAAATCAATTAATGTGCTGAATCATTGGAATTCTCCTCTTATTTTTTTTTTTTTGGATTTTATTTATTTATCTACTTACTGTTTTTGATAATTATGTGCAGAAATATGCAACTGAAATTCTAGATTTAAGGTTTATTGCAAGCATATAATACATAAATAAATGCTTCTACAATATAATTATTTTTCAGAAAAAGTCATAAGCCCGAATCACTAAAATATGGTATATGTTCTTCTCAAAACATTGTTAAATACTCATACTTTACACTACATTTGGAAACATTTTTTTATCAAAATTGATTTGGTTTGAAATAAATAATTGAATTAATAAACAAAACTTTATATTTAGAATAAGTCTTTGCATTTAAGAATTAAATTGATTTGATTTACAACAAATGCTAATTTTGATT
>QLOD02000009.1:25197488-25214459 GCA_003260245.2 Sideroxylon spinosum
TACACAAACAAGGTCTACATGAGAGAATACTTCTTATTCTTTCTCAAAAAGAAAAATGGGAGGTTCATATTATCATTCCTGGTTCACTAGGACAAGACTTTATTGGTTGGTTTAACACTGTGATACAAGATATTAATTACATAAGTGCCTTCGAGTGAAACCAAGAGATGCTGTCCTTGTATTTTTGTAGAAAAAACACATACATGATGACTCATACATGCCATACAACAGCCCAAAACAAGAAGAAAAGTTAATTGTTGAGGTAACTAAGGCACAAAATAGAGTTACCATCCGCAAATACTGAAGCATACAAACATTGTACTCTACTTTTCTAAAAAACAAAGAAACAAACAACCACATTTGACATCTCTTTTAGCTTAGTTAAGGTTTTAAATATATATATATACACATATATCTTCTTGACCATAAATTAGCTTGTTCAGCATTTCAACTTACTTACAGTTAAAATTTTGAAAATTAATCTCATGAACACCGAATTAAAATGTTAATCTCGGCACAGTAATGATCAAAAGGGTCCACTGCAGATATGATGAAATAAAGTTCCACAAAATTTGCAACCACAACAGATATGATGAAATAAAGTTCCACAAAATTTGCAACCACGACAAGACTGAAAAATGAACACAAAATCTGGTTAAAATGGTAGATAATCAACAGACATAAAACTTAAAAGAAGAATAAGACCCGTTTCCAAGGAATATAAATTAATGCAACAGATTCATCTAACTAACCCGAGCTTGAATCTCCACCAACCAAATTTGTACCAAACCACCAAACACATAAGACACAGCACAAGTGATGATGATGGTTCAGTAAATATCTGAAGCAAATCAAAGAAATAAGAGCTAAGGATGCAAACTGTAACTCTTCATACATAAACAATAAGATCCAAACAACTGAGCAACCAGGACAGCGAGCATGAAAAAAATATAGAAGCAAACTTCTGCAACTAGGGTAAAATCAAAAATAACATCGCATAACTTCACTGATTCAATCAATCCTTGCATTCCTATGTGTAGAGAAGGCAAAGGGATGTGAATCATTCTCAAGGAAATCTTCTTAACAACTCTACCGGGTATCAATCTAAAGTACAGAAATATAAATCCTTCAAAATAGAAGACTTCATCTCCATATCTTCTTTGTGCGTATAATGGTATGGATAAAATCTAGGTATATCATAGAAATTCATGCTATCACCATGATTAAATGCCAAAGCATTGGGAACTAAACAAGATTAAATGTGGTAAATTTACAGTACTCGAGCTACAACACCAATGCAGGGTTGAGTTACTCGTAAGATCAGAAAAAGGGAAATGTGATCAAGGAAAATCAAGAAGTGACAAATCTTTGCAACTTGTGTACGGGGTGAAATTAAGTTTTACCCTATGCTTCTAACTGGTCATACAAGCATTCAATTGTTTTCCAAGCATGCCTAAGTGGTCAACAAGCTCTAAATCATCTCCCAATCACCTATTTTCGAAGCCATTCTCGACGCCAAGGCCGTATAGAACACCTGCATATTTATCCATGGAGCCATTAAAGAAGTTGTCTTTCAACTTCTTAAACGCACAAGAAGTGAGCAAGCTATCCGAACCGGCCTGATGGCAAATCCCAATCCTCTCCACCTCCAAAAGCTCCGCAAGTTTGTTCAAACCACCATGAAGACTATTACAAAACTTCATCAAGTGCTTGATATCATAAACCATTGGAAAAAACATCTTGATCAAATCAAAGAACCCCGATGGAGTATCAGGCAAATTCCTGCGAGTCAACAACTTAAGCAAATACCCGAAATCATAACCACTGTGAAAGGTCACCCAATGAACACCAGCATTCAAAACAATTCCAGACGACATCAAAAGCTCGCCAAACCGGTTCACATCGATACCCATCTCACTGTTCTTCTTGAAATCAATCCCGCATTGCCTCAACAACTCGATCGAATCGTTCGCGAAAATATCTTCGATTATATTAAATTCGCGAAAATTGAACTGCCAAATGCAGCTCCTATTATCAGTCCCACAAGTTGGCAAGTTCCCATTTTCATCGGAAAATGTGAGACCTAACTGAATTAGCTTCAACATATCAACATTGTCCTTCAAAGTCTGGTAATTATAATAGTTGATGTTCTTGAAGCTCCCCAACGGGCGGAGAACAACGCCGGGAAACTCCGTATCCATGGCGAGATAAGGGTAATCGTCGACAATTTCGCGAATCAAAGCGAACTCTTCTTCCAGATTGTCGTTCCAAACGTCTCGGATTTGAACCGAATCGTTATTCGACAAAGCTGACATTTTTTTTTTTTTTTGGAAATCAAGAAAAAATGATTGGGCCTATTCTATTAATTCATCCAGATCTGCATTAATCAAGACCAATCGAGACCCTAGTTCAATCAGTGATCGTCATTATCCAAAAAATCCAAAACTCGAAGGGGGAAAAAAACCGTTGAAATCAAATAGAGAGATCTGACCTTGGAACTAATGAAATTGAGGGGTGAAGTGAACAGATCTTCAACCTGTGAACTTTGATGTGTTTGGTTTCGGAGATAGTTTGTGGTGGTTCATCGGTCAACTTTTGGGGGATTGCAGGGTAAGAATAGAGAAGAGAGAGAGAGAGAGACGCTCCGGTATCTGTACCAACTGAAGGAGGCCAGAGGGGAAGGAGGAACCAAGAAGATGATACGTTCCCACATTGAAGCGACGCCGTTTGGGACCTTCTTGTAAGCCAAACAGCCCAAACCAAATTGACCAAGTCAAACATATTTTCTCTCGGAAAAAAAAAATATATATATATATATATATTGTAAAATGTCACTTTACCATAATTTTTAAACAACATGTAAAATATATATATATATATATATATATATATCATAGAAATAAGGTAATAACATAAGAAAGACAACAAGATAACTAGGAAATAAGCTTAATTAGTTTATTACATTCAATGCTGATTATAAAAACACTCTTTGATGTTATCATTCTGGGTGTATATATAATATTTATATACACACTTGTAAGTACCTAGTCTTCTATTAAGTAAAATTTGAGATCAAATACTTCAGTCTTTTCGGAGTTTGTTTGGTCCATTTTTTAAATTTTTTATATTTATTTTTAATTTTTACAAAAAAAACCCTTTTTTTGGTTTTTTAATTTTATTTTTTGGTGTCTTTAATTATCTTTATCAAAAATTTTTTTTTTTTTTTTAAGGTGTATCTTTATCAGAACCACCATGTAGTAGTGTTGCAAAATTAGTTTGTGAAACAAAAATGAATGAATTCTGAGTATTTAAAAAATAATTAAAGAATAAAATTTTGTATAGTCTTTAATTCACTTAAATAAGAATATATATTCAAAAGCTTATCTTTTTTCATCTTTTCATTTTTTATTTTTTTTCACCGTCAGATCCTCAATTCAAATTTACTATTTAGCATTTGTTCGAGAGAATGGGAAGAAAAGAGAAAGAGTTAAAATAAGTTAGAGAAAAATGAAAGGATGATTAATTATTTTTTCTTGTTTTAAAGGAACGAAGAAAACGTAAAGAATATAATTAAAAATACCAATATAACTTTTAAAATATAGTTGTTTGTGATAAACATGATAATAATAAAATATGTTAAAAATAACCTAGAGAAAACACTTCTACAACCTTTTTAAAATAATAAAATATATTTTAAACTTATATTACTTTAAAACTCTTTTACACCCCTTAAACAGAGGAAAAACTTATATCAAATGAATTTCCGTGTTCAATTTTTGAAAAAAATAAAAGCAAAATCTTAAAAATTTGTCAAATAGAACCTTAAATCTTAAAAATTTGTCAAATAGAACGTTACTTAAAGTGACAATAAAACAGGGGCAGGTCCCTTTCTGCCCTTTCATAAGATACTTTAATAATCGTCGCCTTGAAATTGCTTGACAACTTTTGTGGGTATTGATTATAATCGTTAAAAAATAATTAAAAAAAAATTTAAATAAAAAATTCCCACGAGGATAAAAGAATGTTGACTTTTTTTCACATCTACATCGTTTTTCCTATTTAAAGGTAATTTTTTTTTTGTAATTCTATTTTATAAATACGAACGACATACTCAAAATTTATCAAATACAAACAAATCAAATTTTAATTAAAAAAAAACAAACAAACAAACAAAATCTTTCTCATGTAAATGAATTTTCAGGAGAAGTTGACACAAATCACGAATCAGCTTTCCTGAAAGCAAACCGCTGCAAAGATTTTGGTAGCTCACTCTTCTTAACAACCTTCTGCTTCTTAATCTTGTGAAACTCTTGGTCCTTCATTTGTTGATCCAAGAAAGGCCTCTTGGCTCTCTCAACAAATTCTTGCTTCTTCTTCGTTCTTTTACTAGGCTTGTTCCTACCCTTCGTCTTCTTTTTATCCAGTCCAATGCTCTTGGCAGCTGCAATGGCAGATTCCATCTCCTCTTCCCTTTCCTGCTTGGTCCGCTTTTCCTTCTTCCTCGGCGCTCTCACCGTCCCAATCTTCGAGGGATCAAGCATAATCGTCTCCGGCGGGAGCTTGTCAAGAAGAGACCGCACTTCCTTCTCTCTCCGCTGCTTAGACGTTTCGAATGGATTCGCCACCCAAGAATCGAAGTTGGGCTCTCCAGAACCGGGGATGAGAATCGAAGACCAACCCATGGAGTGCCCCAAGCACAGAACATCCTCGTATGGTCGGAACGACACTTTCCCTATTTGGTAACCTTTCACCATAGAATGACCCATATAACGGCTATAATTCCCAGATCCAGACAAATCCCCCAAAACCTGTACAAAAGACCCCGTAGCAGCAGCAAGCAAGCCTTTCTGACTGAAATCCAATGTCTTGGCATGGCCGGGTAAAGTTTGAAGAACCTCAAACTTCCTCAAGTCCCAGAGCTTTATTTTCTTATCCCTCCCAGCCGTCGCCATGAGATGACCATTAGATTGAAACGCCAAAGCCGAAAGAGGCCCACGATGACACAGCATCTTGACGAGGGGAGCAGAACTTGTAGGCTTCCACATCGTTACCGTGCCATTGGAGTGGCCCAACGCAACAACTCCATTGAAGGGGTTCAGCCGCATCACGTCAGAACGGCCAAGACCAGTCCGATAATTACCCACCATCTCGCCGGTAGTAACGTCTTGATAATGGAGCTGCCCGAATTTGTTTATGGATGCTAAGAGGAAATGATTCTTCAAAAATTGGAGCTTCAGTACTGCACCATGCTCCTGGAGGACACAACAGAGGAAGGAGAAAAGAAAAGAAAAAAGAAAATAAAACGGCAATGTAAGATCTATACCAGTATATCTGGAATAGAAGGATTGAAGAAAAATTGTTAAATAAGGGATGTAGGAAACCAGGCTCATCCCACTTGGTCTTAACCGAATGACTCTACCAGAATTTTGTTATACCATACTAACACAGGCATTTTAGATCAATTATAATCATCAGAAGTCTGAGTAAGAACAGTCATTCCATCGAGACTATGGGCATATTTTGTCTCTGAGGTTTTTTTTCTACTTTTCTACTAAGAAATAAAACTAATTACTTTTTTTAAGGAACAACATTTGTTTTATAAATGGAATGTTTTAGACTCTCGTCCAGAATACAAGTCCCTATCTGAGGCATCCTTCAAGACCATCAGGATGTAAGGAAAGAATGGCAAAGGTCAAAATGCAGTGCATATAGACTCTGATGTGCCATAAGGATCGAAAAACAAAATGAATAAATAAATAAATAAAATGAAATAATAAAATACATGGTCCAAAAAATCAGATACGAGTACCTTAAGACAATGAAGTTCTGTGCCATCCCGATTATAAATATATGGATATCTGTCACAATGTTGTCAAGTTAGATGTATCATTCTAATAAGGATACATGGTCCTTCATGGAAAAGAAATATTAATCATACAAAATATATCGCTTGCAGAAAATGCAGAAAATTCATTGTTGCAATAACACAAATGGTGATTCTTTTTCCAACTTATTCATGATAAACAAAATGGAAAACTGAAGTTGATCACAACAAGGGTCGAGCAAGCTTGGAGATAGATACACCTTGAAAATTAAAGATTATGCACTCTTGAGCATATCCGGAATAAGGATCAAAACAGCAGGACTAAAATTAAACAATTGGAAGAAAACTAAGGCCGGCCAAACAAGATAAAACATCATGGATGGATCATGCACTATCAAGGAGAAGGGTACTTCCACTTACTTGAGTATTGACAAAATATATGATGGTTTAAGATTTGATGGAATGAACGGATTAAATAAATATTAAATAGGAAGAGATAGAAAACTTCACATAACAAAACCTCCTGAAGTACAAATATAAGTCAAGAAACAATAGATAAGGCAATAGCAAGTGCAAATAAAGGGTCCCCTTAAATTCCTCCTAATTATCCACCTCAAAGCATAATGAGAAATACAGGACGCAAGTACTTGCCCTTCAGTTTTTCCTTTACCCTCCCCTTTCCTCCCTATTAAACAAAGAAAAGAACCTCTATTCCCTCCATTTTCCTTCCCCCATTTCTTTCTCCATGTCGTCAGCATCTAAATGGCAGTGCATCAGATATGAAGGAAGGGTAGTAGGATATAAATGTAGGACATGGAAAGGAGGGTGGAATGATAACTTTTGCAGTCAATTAGGAATAAGACAACAGCGGCAGCAAAGGGGAAGGAAAACGAAGAGGTAATAATTGACTTTCCCGTGGTGGGTCCAATATAACGCTGCCTTGGAAAGGTAATAATAATTTACTCTGGGACACATCAGTAGCAAAGGACATGAAGCAAAAGAAAGTTGGACAGCCAGGCAGCTGGGGATGATGAATCTCATACCACAATGAACTATATGCAAATTCAATGCTAGGACATCAGCCATATTTTATCAAGTCTATTCTGTCCTGGAGGAGAGTCACACGCCAAAATTACAAAAGTTGGCAAAGAATACCTCCAGTGTTTAGGGGAAAAAGAAGGAAAAAAAAAGAAAAGAACAATTGAATGGTCAAATTACCAACTAAAATAATCAACTCATTCAAAGAAAATTGCAGAGCAAACAACTAGAATTAGCAACTAAAAACACATAGATGATTCAACAAGATTATAGCTCATGCATCACAAAAGCAAACAAAAAAGATCCGTGCTGAACTCACAAGTCTCAAATGACTAACGTGTGAAAAAAGTGGAGTTAAAATTACATCAAGTTCAACCAAAAAGCCAGATCTAGAAAGCATGAACAACTATTGAAATTTCAGCCAGTTCACGTGGGACAAGTAGAAGATTAAGAGCGTTTATTAGTTCACCAAACAAAGTATGGCAAGAAATTTTGTTAAGGAAAATGAAAGAAGATGTGAGTAGGGAAGCAATAGATTGGAAGAATTCCATTTTTTGAAAGTCAAAAATGACCTGCTTGGGGTTTCACTTTTAACTTTAAAAAGGAAGGATTAGCAAAAGAATCATCAATATGAAAATCCTTGACAAAATATATTGGATGATTTAACAATGAATATCTATAGGTGTAAAATATTTTCTTCCAAGCATGGTGCTATCAAACAAAATAGGAACACTAATAATGAGAAAGACCAATAGATGCATGTATACCTTGTCATACAAATACCCATAAATGATCAAGGACACGTTTATACAAATAATACTTATATAACCACATAGTGTTTTCAGTCAAGGGGATGGTGCCTTACTTCTTTTGAGCAGCAGCAAAGAAAAGTTCATTGTGTAAGAAGACCACATCACGCACTTTTTCTCTAACCTAAAAGAATTGAGCATTAGCACCGCAAATTCTCAAATGACTCAGAATCAGTGAAACAAGGAATGCATAAAAACAAAAAAATATGAACAGTAAGCAGCGCAAAAAAAATTTCTTCAAGCCTATACTAGGATTTAAACTACTAAGGTGGCATTTGATTTGCTTTTTTCTGTTTTCTATTTTCGTTTTATATATTAAAAGTTCCAAAACAATGAAACAGAAAATGCTCTTTTTTCTTTATTTTGGGATTTTCCTTATTTTGGATTGAAAATACTCAAAACAACTTTTTATCATTTTTCATTTCATGTGTAAACTCATTTTTTGTTTTCTAGAACAAATTTTCAAAACACAAGTGAGCAAATGCGTTTTGAGTTGTTTTTCTTGCCTTCAAAAGTGTAAAATGGAAAATGAGCTCAAAAGAGAAAATAGAAAATAAAAACAAAAAACAAACCAAATGAAAGCTAAACTAATAAAAAATTTAAATCACTTACCCAAAAAAAAAAAATACTAACCTAATAAAAATAAATAAAAAACTTCCCATTTATCAGATACAAACACTTTACTACTTGAATAGACAACATTCAGATGATGAATAATGTTGCATTAATCCAGCCAATTGTGCATGTACAAAATGGCAACTTCATACACCCAGCAATAGAGACCTCTCAAGTTGAGGTTAAAAAAACAGATACAAAGGGAAGGGTATGTACAGCAAAACTTCAAGTAAACATCATTGCAGTTGATTAATTATAGTAAGATTGTTGTTATTTTTTGATACGTAGATTAAGTTGAATTACTATGTCTATATTTTTTTCATTATTATCTTTTTGGTCCTTCCACAAATGACACTTGCAGTGGGTTGCACAATCCAAATGTCAAATAAATTAAGGTTGGGTTTGGCATTGGATGAAATGTCAGGCAAACAGATCCACAAATAAAACTTATCATAGGATTGCACAACTCAAAACACCAACAACCAGATTCATACCTACGTCTTATATTATGAACAATACATGTGCTACACTCAAGCCAATTACACCTAAATGTATACGATATCAATATACGAGGATTTGAAATTGAAGTTATGTTTTGTAATGCATACATTAGCAATCAAGAACAGAAGTGAAGTTTTTCTGATGTTTCACACGAACATTTGTTCAGAAAGACAACTGCCATTAATATACATTAGAAGTAAAGCATTGACTAAAGAGGTAATTTTTGACAGAAATGAAAAGCAATTCTAGATCCGTTTCCGAAAGTGTACATTCCTACGGGAGAAAAAGATAATCTTGTTGCAAAATATAGGCTGTTAGCAAAATATGAATTTTTTTTTTATAAATAAAAAATTTCATTCAAAAAGGTACTGGGCACTGACCCAATACAGAAGACAAGGAAATTAAGCCCCTATACATAAAAGCTTTACCAAAAATCCACACACTGATTTACAGATGGCTCATGCTGCCCAAACATCGAAAAGGATATAAATTTACTTTTCAAGTAATTGGAGCATCAAAAATCCCATCAACAGTTCTCCTATTTGTCGATTCCAAATAATCCACATTATCACATGAGCAACCAAAACCAAAGCCTTACTCCTACCCACGGTAGCATCCACCAAACTGTGACTGACTTACAAAAAACCCATACCAGCCCAAACAAGTTTAGTCAACAACCAAAGTTCATACACCACTGGGCACTGGATGAAGAGATGATTAGACCGCTGATTCGTGAAACACCATCAAGTGGAAAGAGATATCCTATCTAAAAACTCATAGGAAAAATTTCAGTTTCATACCTTGGAGTTGGTTGTACCATGCATATGTATACCAATTACGTTCCACACACACAGCCTAACAATTTATACTTTTACATTTTCTTCACTAATAAAGTCTAGAGATCTACTTTGGACAATAAATTTATAAAATGCTATTCTACACAACAAGCATTAAGATTCCAAAAAATTATATTAGATGCGAAATTGAATGGCATTAGCATTTAAAAAATAAAAAAGTAAACCATCATAGCATTATATAAAATTTTAAGATTCTATATGAAATACGAATGCTATCAAAAGGAATAGCTCAACTTTGAGAGGGGTGACATACTTGAAGTTCTTTAATAAGGTCCATGTTTTTCATGTCTATGATAGCAAGATGGCCCTTGGATCCTGCAACTGCCATAAATCGACCACTCGGTGTAATATCCAAAGTGTATGGACCAAGGTCTGTGCACATAAACTACAGATGTTATTAATATAATGAAAATTGACAACCATAAAGAAATGAGCAATCGCTAAATACGGGAATTAAATATTCAAAACCGTGATATAATTTAAAAAAATAATAATAATAATAAGAACCCAGGGGATGACAAGATTTTATGACACATACTTATCAAATCTTTGACAATTACAATATGTCTGCAACAGTCTAT
The DNA here is from genome assembly GCA_003260245.2 of Sideroxylon spinosum. Taxonomy (NCBI): domain Eukaryota; kingdom Viridiplantae; phylum Streptophyta; class Magnoliopsida; order Ericales; family Sapotaceae; genus Sideroxylon; species Sideroxylon spinosum. The sequence continues at coordinate 25,207,714 of QLOD02000009.1, forward strand.
GGGGTATTATAAGTTGTTTTTTTGTTTTGTGTGTGTGTGTGTGTGGGGGGGGGGGAACAAGGGGAGTTGCATCAACCATGAAAGTTTTGGTCAATATAGAGTGGTGTTACAAAAGATAACGCAATAAGGAAACCAAACCATAGGTCCATAGGCAATGTTTCCCCTCTTAGCTATGCTTATAAAAGCATTATAAATAATTTTGTTCCAACTATGCCATAACCATTGTTTAGCAAAGGCTTACTCAGAATAGAATAAATCCATTGGCTTTTACCAAATATGAACTGCCTTAATATCTATAAAGACATGTGAAAGGTTAACTGCAAAGTGTTCTCAAACCGACAAGCTCATCACACAGATGATGCTTGAGAGAGTAGTTAGAAACAATTAGAATAAAGGTTTAAACCTGGTAAGACAATATCATATTGACTCTTTAAACTTAAGATATCCACTTCATGAGCAATCGCCTCCTGTTTGATCCTCCAAGTCTTCTCTATACCTTCAGCCTCCAAAAAGCCCCCCTCACTTGGCATAAGCCACTGCATAAAGCAATCACATTTCAATACATAGATTTGAACTACAGATATGAATAATGTCTTCTAAAAAAATTACTTTTCTTCTTTGTGAGCTCAGAATAATGATCAAAAAGACATGCAACACAATCGTATAGAATACCATGAGAGCTTGCTATTACACAATACAGTGGTTTATAAACCGAGTTATCAACCCGTACTCCCCACCAGAAAAATAACCCGGGGGAATAATGAATGGAAGAAAAGGAAATGCAAAATCAGGTTCCATAAACCTGCACCTAAAACTTATGTAAAAACTTATACAGTAAAGCACTGAATCAATTGTTCCCACATCACAGAAAAAGCTCACCTTTTCAGCCTTCGCAGCAGCAGCAGCAGATTTCCCATATAATTTCTCTCTAACAGCAAGCTGACCCTTTAATTTTTTGTCTTGTAAAACCTGCAAACTTATAGAATTTCATGGGACGGGAGGACAAAGAAAAAGGGGGGGGGGGGAAAAGAAAGAAGTAACCATGACTAATATCTCAAACGCCAGTGTTATACCTCCAAATTAGCACCTTCACCTCTAAGATACTTCTTTACTTTCTTATCAACCTCATTAGAGATCCCCTGCAAACCAAAAAAAATTGTTACCACAATTTTGTAAATTTGGTCATTTAGCATGGTAACAATAAAAACACAGAAAAAAATAGTAGAGGTGTATTAATATTGTGCTTTACTCTAATAGTTAATCAATGTGACCTACAAATGTCCAACAATAATCCATCCAACTTCCCTAAATTTATAGGACAATGTAGCAACTAGCAGAAACAACAAATCCTCATGCCATACTAGTTAGAGATATATAAAACCTGTGCTTAACTCTAAAATCAATCAGGGTGATGTACAAATGTCCAACAATAATCAGTCCGAATTCCCAGAAATTTGTAGGACAATGTAAGCAACTAGCAGAAAAAACAAATCCACAGGACATCTTACAAGTACTTGCATTTTTCAAGGATAAATAGATGGTGACAATGAAAACAACAAGGAAAGAAAAGCAATTAGACGAAGCATTTGACTTAAGAGAGCCAAAAGAAACCATTAAATAGGATAAACCATATGTAATTTGAAGAAAATAATATTAATAAAAATTCATCATGCCCAATTTGGTTGTAGATTATCACTTGCAATAACTTTATATTTGAGTTTAAAAGGTTACCACAACATTTATAGATTACAATGATCAGGAGATAACTTTTAAAGGGCCTTTAAAAGATGTAATTACACACTTTTAAAGGAAGGGCCTTTTACAAAGCCAATTCTCTCAAGAGGCTTTTAAAGGAAGGGCCTTTTACAAAGCCAATTCTCTCAAGAGGTTACCACCTATCACAGGAAGTTACTGCATACAAAACTATATTACAAGAAAATGAAAAACAAAATAAATTAGGGGCAACAGTAATTATAATTTCACAACTAGGTGTTGCAATTGAAGAGTACAGAAGACGATGAGTCGGACTAATATAACAATCAATCACCTTGGCATGTTTTTCATCAGCAAGTAAATATTAAAGCAATACCTGTTCTACAAGAGTACCATCATCCTCTTGTTTCACTTCCATTTTGACTGATTAGAAGTTTCTGAAGATATGAACTGCAGGAAGTTTAAATCAACCTAAGCAACAAATAAAATCAAATAAGATCGTATTTACCCCACTCACCCGTCTCCACAAAAAAACAAATAAATAAATAAATTGCGCATCTCACATAATTATGTTTTTTTTTTTTTTTTGCAACTAAACATAATTATGTAAATTGGGTTGATCCCAGCTAGGGTTTGGGTCAGCCCACCCCTCTTCTGTCCCGCAAGCAACCGGGTCAGGCTTGGGTTAGAAATTCACTGATTAACCCTATGTATTTTTCCATATATTTTAAAAATTTTTATTATAAGATAAATAATTATAAATATTAATAAAAAAATAGTCTAAATATGAAATGAGTTGCTAAAATTGTCCAAATAAAGAAGGTGAGTTGCTAAAATGGATACAGACACGGGAGCATATACGGGTCCGGGCATGGACACGGCATAAAGTAAATTTAAAAAAATAAGAAAAATAAAAAATAAAACATATTTTATTTAAAATATTTTCGAAAATAGCATCTTTACACTACCAAAAATTGTACAAAATACTCACCAAAAAACAATTGTACAAATAACCATTATTAAGGAACTCTAAAAATAAACTCAACTGTTAAAACCTTGTTTTGTTTTCCTCTCAGTGTGACTAGTTCGAGTCTTCAAGATCACCGGATAAAATTGGAGGATTTACCCGTGTTAACTTCAGGGCCAGAGATTAGGGACCAGTCGAGGTATAAGCAACTGATCAAACACTGAATAACCCAAAAACAAAGAAATGATTAAGGATGAAAAATACCATTCAATCCATAAATTAACACTATTCATATGCAAAACTACCAACATTATTCATTCACAAATATTAAAAAAACATTGAAGGTAAGTACAATTTAGTACAACATCACAAAATGAAAAAAAAAATTTCACCTCCTAAATTTATTTTTGTTGGTTCCAACTTTAATGAACTCATCGGTCCAAAATAAAAATTCAATCTGTATTTAAAAAAAAAAATCTAGACCAAATTTAGTCCAGTGGCTGTGATAAGAAATAGAGAGCAAAAAATACAAAACCCAATAAAAAAATCTAGATCAAAAAATTAAGGGAAGTGAGACAGAGAGCAGCAATGAAGAGAGAGAGAGAGAGAGAGAGCAGCAGAGCAAGTAAAAGACACTGCAGCGAGAGAGAGAGAGAGAGAGAGAGAGAGAGCAGCGACAGACAATAAAGAAAAACTCACCGCCGGTGGCCGCCGTGGAGGTCGCCTAGTGTTGACGAGCTGTCTAGTGTCTAGGGTTTTTGTTGCTCTGATCGAGCTGGGAAAGTTGAGAGCCTACGAACATTTTACCTTATAATTTATTTATTCACAGTTTGATCCCCACCTTATTCTATCTTTTCAAATCTATCCCGCATAAAGTTTAAGCAATTATACTTTAACCCCTCTCGTGTTAAAAAAAAAAAAAACTACTAATAGTTACCACAAAAAGTTGAAAGGCAAAAAAATTCCATTTTGGCATGCAGTTAATAAATTGCACTTTTAATTTCTAGAACCTATGACCGAAGTCAAATAACGCCATAAATTTTCCTTTTGGTTTTTTTTCTCCAATATAATACACAAATAAACAGTAATAATATATATATAAACCTAATTGAAATTCACGATAACGCAAGGCATATCAATGTCTAACTAATAAAAGGTTTTTGTCCTAATAATACTGTTATTACAATATTATATTTGCATGAATTAGCTCACCACTGAGGCACATCTGATTAATTGGAATATGAAATTGACAAATTCGAAAAACAAAAGTTCTAGACAATACATAAAATAAATAATAGAGAACCCAAAAAGTGTAACCATGCTCCAAAATTAATAGAATCATTTGCACCAAATTTAATGCTTCCAACGCAGAGTGAGAAATAATCGAATTATTTACGAGTCGAATTCAAACTTAAAATTTTTTTTTATCAAACTAAAATATTCAAATCGAGATCAAGTTTAATACAAAATGTTTTAGTTAAATTCGAACAAATTAAAAAATCGACTCAATTCATCTTGTTTCTACCTCTATAAAAGAATTTGATAACCCGCCCGCTTGGAACAATAGCGTTTTATAATATCCTCAAATCAAAACCCGAATTTTGGGAGTGTTTGATTAGAAAAAAGTTGAACAAAAAGTAATTAAAAGTACAAAGATTTGATATAGAGGTGATAAGCGGTAAAATTTGATTAAAAAAAAGTATGAACCTTTTATAACTTTTAGTAAATTTTGATATTTAGGTGATAACCAAACAGGTCTTTACATAATCCCGTTCCCAAAATTTTTTTTCTTTTTGGTCAAAGCTAACCGTACAAAATTATCTCATTTAAACTATATTTTTTATTCTATCTTATATCTCACACTTTTTTTTTTTATTTGATAATTCATAATGTCGAACAAGTTTGATGATACCAATAGCCATTAGAAACCAAATTCAAAATCCAACTAGCTGGTTTAATCCTCACACTAAAAAAGTAGTATCGTATGAAAAATTAATCTCATGAATATATTATATCAAATCTCTTGAATCAAACATTTAAAAAAAAAAGCTTAATTTTATTAATTTTTTTTAAATTTTTAAATCAAATTTTATTATATGTCACTTTTACATTAAAAATTTTTTTTTTATTTTTTTTCATCCGAACACTGCCTGTGTCAGGTTTTTAAAGATTATTTTTTTGAATTTTTTTAAACTTCTAAAAAAATATTGTTATATTGGTTTTTAGATCATGGAGTGGTGAGACAACTTGAAGTAATGTATTTGTAAGTGCGGAGCAATATCCTCTGAGCTAATTGATCAAATTGAAAATTTCATTCCATGTTTGGATGTGTATCACACCACTAAGAGTCCGTTTGTGCAAAATTAACGGAAAAACATTGACAAATGTGATTTAGGAAATTTTTTGGTGTTTCATGCACAGCTAGCAAACCATGTTTTTTAGAGATGAATAGTGAAATTTTTTGACTTTTGTGTTAACTTTTTAGAAAAAGAAACAATCGGAACAGTTTTTTGTTTCTGTAAAAACGTTTTTACGTTAAAATTTTTTGATTTTTAAGCCAGCTTTTTTGAGTCGTAATGAGTTGATACTTTCCGTCGGAACGGTATAAAAAAAATTTACGAAAAATACGTAAAATGAGTGTCATTCAATAGTTTAGGAGTTTGCACTGATATCCTAAAAACAATTTTATCTATTCGATTAACGGAATTCTAGTTACATAATTTTTTTTAAAGATATTAAACTTTTTTTCTTTTTAAGTTTGAGAGATTAGGAAAATCTAAAAATGCAACAGATAATTTTAAAAAATTTCAGTGATATTCAGCAAATTTCGCCGCGTCAAATGGAGCTTAAATGAGAAAATTAATGGAGAAATGTGTTCAAGGATTTTTTTTTTTTTTAATAAAGATAATATAATATATTTAATAAGTGTCTAGCATGTATTAGTAATATTTGATACGTGATAAGTATTATTTTATGTAATTTAAAACTCCAATTAGAGTATTGATTTTTATATTTAGAACCATTACAGGAGAAGTTGAAAAATGAAAAAAAGAAAGGTGCATAATATAATTATTAGGGATTTTATATGCTTAAAAATATTTTATTAATTAAAAAAGTCATTAACGATAAGATTTCTTGTAATTTTTGATAAATTTCGTCCTTTTTTTTTTAAGTAAGTTTACAGAAATAATAAAACAAAAAAAATCTGCCATGAGTCTAATTTCTTCCGTAAACAAGTCTAGCGAGCACATCACTTGATAAATCGAATGTATACGATCAATTAATTCTGCACTTTGGGAATTAAAGTAGCACCGGCATAATGATGTTTGTCAGAGCATAAATTTTGTCGCGATAACTTTTATCCTTTATTATATTAATTTAGATAACGAAGGTAATAATTATTCTGAGTTAACAATTATTTTCATACGTGGATAAACTGTTATCCTAAGGGGAGGTGAGTAACCGAAGATAATGAAAAAATTTTATCATTTTCTTATTACCCTCTTAAAATATTTCTTTATCCCGTTGTAAAAACCTTAAGCAACATTCTCCAATAAATAATTATAATAAATATTATAAAATAAAATTTATTTAATCAAATTAAAATTAATTAGTTATATCAAAATAATATTTAATAAATAATAATTTATTATTAATATAATTTTTTTATTTTATTAAAATAATACTATTGATATATTAATTTTTGACTAAAATTATTTATTTTCACAAATTAAAATTAATGTTTAATAAATAATAATGATTTATTAAAATATTTTATTTTGTTAAAATATTTTATAAAATGAAAATTATGTCTCATAAGTAATAATTTATTAGATTATGTATTGCATTGGTATGATGTATTAAAATCAATAATTCATTTAAATAAACTAAAATTATATGTTTTACTTAAATTGTTCTATCAAAATAAAAATAATTTTTAACAAATAATAATTCATTATTAAAATTAATATCTATTGAAATATTAATCTATGACAAAATTATTTTTTATAATTAATATTATTATTTAAAAGTATATATTTTTTTATTTAAAAGTATATATTTTTAA
>QLOD02000010.1:94926-110403 GCA_003260245.2 Sideroxylon spinosum
CTTATCCTAATCAACATTAAGCCTTATCTGATCTTCTATACAAATCTGTAACCGAAAGCTACAGAACTTATCTACAACTACTACAAAATACAAGTATACTGGCGTATGTAGTGCAACTACATTCCATGGTTACAGATTTTTCTGAAATGAATATAAATTAAAAGAAAAGGGCAAATACAATAAGACTCTGCTTGGTAGCCAATGGGAATGAGAACGAAATTCTATCGTTGAATTTGAGAATTCTTTTTGCTAATGTTTGGTATGTATATTCACATTTGGAAATGGAATAGGAATATGAGTTAAAAGACTAAATTACTCTTTTCTTTTGAAAAACACATTAAATTAATGAGGGCAACTTTGTCAATTGATGCCTTACAAAGAGTTCCTCCTTTTGTGGAATTTGTAAATACCGCATCATACCCTTGAAGTTGTAATTTCGCAAATATATGAATTCCTTAATTAACGTTCCTTGATCAAAGATTTAACCAATCATAGGAATTCCCTTATCAGTGGATTACCATTCCTTTTCTGGAATCCAATATCCAACCAAACATAGCATACGGCTTATTGTTGTAGGGAACTATATAAAAATGTTGCAGATTCTAAAAAAATATAAAATTAGAAGAACATTGTGGCAGTTTTGATTTTTTTTTTTTTTTTTGGAAGTTATTGATATACGTACATTTGCATTATTTTTCATCAAAAATTTTGATTAGTGACGTTATAATATTAATAGAAAATGGAGAAACAATATAATTGTTAGAATATTTTATATTACGTTATGATATATTATTTATATATATTACCTATATTAGAATATTTTATGTTTTAGTATTTAGTAAGTAGTTATCTTTATTTTTGGTATACTGATCACTACTATACATATCACTTATTGTAAGGCCTCTTTTTTACCTTTATGAGATATATGATAAGACATAGATTTTATATTCTCTCCCCAGTTTTATTATTTCTTGTCTTTTATTTTATTTCAACATAATATCAGAGCCATATTCTGTGTTTTTTATTGCAATAGTATAGCATCATTCTGCTGCAATGTTCTTTTTACCACCCCAAAATCTTTTTCTTCCACAGTTTGAACTGGTTTTTAGGGTTTTTTGGTACTTCTTATTTCGATTCTGACCTCTATTTCTTTATATTTTACTATCTCAGTACACTTTTATTTAGGATAACATCTCAATCGTATATTGTTCATCCTATTCACAGTATTGTTCTTGACGGAATCAACTATAATATACCAACAGATGTCAGTTTTTTTTATTGACCGTAAACTCTGAACAATAAGGTGCTGCTATTTTCTTTTGATGTTTTTCAGTTTTGTCTTTTGTGTTCCATTTCGCACATCGTATATTCTGTTTAGTTAGTTTTCGATCTCCATTCAAAAAATAATCATACCAATGATAGCAAAATTTATTCAAGAGCTTACTGTCAAAATCTCGTCACTGCCAGCAGCTACATAATTTTACACTCACGGCTTATTCTGCTATCCGGTTTAGCTATTTTTAGAATTTTCATATTTCCAAACTCAAGTTGGTTTACCATCTTAAGTTTCAACTTGAGCTTGAGGGATGATGTTAGAATATTTAATATTAGGTTATAATATATTATTTATATATATTACCTATATTAGAATACTCTATATTTTAGTATTTAGTAAGTATTTACCTTTATTTTTGATATGTAAATTATTAGTATACATACTACTCATTGTAAGTCCATTTCAAAGTCTTTTTTTTTTACCTTTATGAGATGTATGACAAAAGGTAGGTTTTATATTCTATCTCCAATTTTATTATTTCTTGTCTTCTATTTTATTTCAATAATAATTATCAAAATCTTGACTTGAACCAAAAACTAAACAAAGAAAGCTACCTTAGCGGTAGCTCTTCACCTCTAAATTATGTCCTGCGGAAAGTTTTCTACCTTGTGATCCACCAAAGCCTTATAGAAAGACTTATTGTAATCAAGGTCCATTTAAGCTCTTCTTGCCCATCCTCCATCTTTTGAGAGTATGAAAGTTGCATCCAATGAACGTATACTTCCAGCTCTCAATCGTGTAATTGCCTTCTCAATCTAATGTCCCAAACTATATTCCCACTTTCTGTGGTTCTATAATCACCAATCGCAGCTTCCTTATTCAAAGCCAAATTAAATATGTCCTAGAACTCGTCTTTAAATCATCTTCTACCCAACCAGTGATCTTTCTAGCATTTCACTCGTTACCGCTCCCTACCTCCACTCAACTAAAGGAACTGAATGTTGGCCAAAGATACCGTTCTTTCATAAGCATGAGCCATGAGAGCTCGCCACAGTTCTAGTAGTCCAATCTGCCCACTCAGCCCCATGTTTAGCACATACCTCTTGTCTTCAGAGCCTATCCCTTTCACTAGTAAATCTCTAAAGCCATTTCGCCAAAAGGGCTTTATTAAAAGCCCTAAGCCTTTATTTCCCAACAACTCCCTCTCTAATGAGGTGACAAATGTTGTCCTATGTCCCTATATGATAAGTAGAAATTCATTTCCATTGCCTCCCCATAAAAAATCTCTTTGCAGCTTCTCAAGCCTCTTCTCTGTTTTTGCTGGAATGGGAAAGACAAACATGAAATAAATTGACTGACTTGAGGAACTGCTTTTGATCAGAGTTACTCTAGCCCCTTTAGAAAGGTATATTTTCTTCTGTCCAAAAAGTCTCCTTTGGAATTTGCTTATTACTCCACCCTGTACTACACTCGCCTTGTGAGTTGAACCCAATTGAAGCCCCACTGTTAGATTGTGAATATTGTAGGAAGATAATTAGTTTCCTAGTTTGGTAGCGTAGAATATTTGAATTGATTATTTGTAGCAATTTCTTAATTTGTAGGATTCCTATGGATATAAATAGAGGTGAGACGTACTCTAATAAAATAACTATTCATCTCAATTCAATTTTCTTGACATGATATCGATGGCCGAGATCCTAAATCTGTTCTTCTCTTGTATCAAGTCTCTAAACCACTCTTCCTCACCTTTGGTGTTGACACCGTCAACTCCAAATTTTTGTTAGTTCTTTTGTATCCTTCTTGGAACATCTTTTTAAGAAAAAAAATCTTTTTGTTGTGTCTCCCTCATCCATTTTGACTCATTGCATGGTCTGTTTATTATGTTTGATTATAGTGACTAGCATTTCATTTTTAGTTTTTGCTTTAATTGTTATGATATCTGGTATGCGCTGCCTTTTATAGTACAAAGCGTTTTGTGTCACTTGCCAGTTGCAATGTACGCCTATGCTCAGTTTAAAAATGATCTTCAGGTGCACCGAGCTGTTACGAAGGATGGTTTGCATGTTGCAGTGAAAATTCAGTATCCTGGTGTTGCGGATAGCATTGAAAGTGATATTGAGAATGTGAAACTGCTATTAGGCTATACAAATCTGATTCCAGAAAAGCTATTTCTGGACAAAGCTATGAAGGTAAGTGGCATGTAGACTAGAAAGTCCTTCAACTTTGAAAGTTTTCTTAATACTGTAAATAGTTGCTTTATATGTACATAAATGTACACATGTAAGAACTTTGCACTAGTTTTGTTTTGGAAAAAGGAGTCATCTTTAAGGTTCTTGGTATAGGTGTCAATGAGGTCTTCTGACTGCATTTATCAGCTTCAAGAAGTGCATAATTGGGCTGAGCTCTTGCTGATATTCATGGCTTGAACTTGAGCTTGGGCCTGTTTTAACTTGATCAGAGGCCTACCTCTATTGAGAAATGCATATTACATTTATTCAATTGTACGTTTTGGACCCTGCTGGTTGATATATATACTATTGAAATATTTATTATCATTGTTGGAAAAATAAAAACCGTTGTGATGTAGTGAAGATCAAGAACAAACCAAAGCAAACAAAATCTCAATAAAAATTAAATAATAACACGAATACTCTTCAAAATTTGAAGCATACAGAAGAGGCATGAGAATGTTTGCTGAGGTTGGGCAATGGCCTACATCCAATGAGATATCTTGATATTCACTATTACCACTTGTTTCTTCTCTACAAGAGATTTACAAGAAGTCATGAAGAACTCTCCATATCTTATTCTTAGAGAAAACCCTAGCAATACATTTGAAAAATCCGTCAAAAACTCCCCAGGAAACTGCTTATTATTGCAGATTATGTCAGTTTGAACTCCCATGCTGGAGGGGCAAAACTCAACAAATCTGGATAACAGAGTTTGAACCCTAGAACACAGATTGTGCCAAAATGTGCAGATCATACATAAAGCAATGAAAAATCCAACAATCTCTATCTTGGTGAATATTCCGTCCCTTGGGAAATTTCACATGGTACACCTATGTCTTGAATCAATGGATCAAGGGATCCTTCCTTTCTCAATGTTGAGAAATTTGGTCCAAGTCCAAGCAATGCTTGAACTTGTCTTTGGGAGGCTTTATCAACATATCTGTTGCATTCTCGGAAGTATGGACCTTCTATAACTTTATTTCACCATTAGAGACTATCTCCCATTTCTTGTGAAACCTAACGTTGATATACTTGTTCTTGCATGATACACTTGATTCTTTGCCAAATGGCTGATACTTTGGCTGTTACACAACAACTGAACTCCACCTTCATTCAATCCTTGTTCTGTAACAAGACCTTTCACCCCCAATGCAACCAAGCTTTGCAATGTGAATCTCCAACAAATAGGTCCTTCAGAAACACACAACCGTAGTAGACCTATTATTTTCTGTATCTCCTGCATAATCTGAATATACGTCACCCAAAACTAAAGCTCCATCTGTTTGCTTTGCGTACTCACCATATTCAGTCGTACCCTTCAAGTGCTTGAATATTCACTTCACAGCATACCAATGCTCTCTACCTGGATTTTTTATTTGCTTATTGTGTTCTCTGCATAAGTTATAAATCAGGTCTGGTACAGACCATGGAATACATCAAGCATCTAATTGCATTGGCATATGGTACTTTTGACATGTATTTTTTTTTTGTTAGATACTTTTGACATGTCTCCTTTACTTCCATCCTCCTTTGGACAATGGCTAGCAAACAACTTGAAATGACTCCCCATAGGAGTACTTCCAGATTTAATGTCGTTTACACTAAAAATTTCAAACACCTTCGTGATACAGGCTGTTTGCGATAACCACAACTCTCCAATAGCCTTGTACTTCTTAATTTCTATTTCAAGTATCGTTCTTGCTGCCCCCAAGTCTGTCATTTCAAATTCTGTATTCAACAAGGATTTCAATCCTTCAACAAATTTCGTTGCTATCAACATGCCAGCCACAGAGAGAAGTAGATAGACATGAGAGCCATCGGCAAGGCCCTTCACGTATACGCAACAATCATACTCACATATATAATAGCCAATTTGGGATTCTGGATCATGTAAGCATCATACCTTTTATACCACTACCTTGGCGACGGCTTAAGTCCATTAAGAGAATTCAAGAGTTTGCAAACTAGAGGCTTGCTTTGCAGTTGCTTGAAGCTAATTGGTTTCTACAGTTGGTTCCTTGAAAGAGTTGGCCTTTTTTGAGGTATTGATGGGATTAAAGTTGAGTCATCTGAAGTTGATGACTTGGGATGCACCTTCTTTTTGCCTGTTTTGGTTAATTTGGAAAGCAAGAAACAATAGAATTTTTGACGGGGTTGGGATGCCGATGTAAAGGTTCAAGAACCTTTTCTGTTTTGTTTATACAGTTGGAGGGTGGGTGGTTTGGATCCAGATTTGGAAACTTGTTTTGACTTTTGCTGAGAACATAATTTCATAGGCTAAGGAGGGATTGTAGTCCGTTCTGTGGCATTATCTCAATGCTCATTCTTCCATAAAATTATTTAATTAGGAAAAAAAAAATCTACTGGCTCCATCTAAATGTCTTCCTCCTCCAAGTTATCATGTAAGACATCCATTATACTAACTCTATGTGAAAATTGACTACTAGACTAAGGATATCCGGTTGGAAGTGTGTCTAACAACTGAAAAGAACACTTAGTTATTGCCTACCCCTTTCCTCTATGAGTATTCCTTTGCCACTAGTCTTGCCTCGAATCTCTCTCATTCATTTTTGAGAAACTGCTTTTTTATTCTTGAAAACCCATTTTGCAGCTTATTGTTTACTTATCCTTGGGAAGTTCAGCCAACTCTCAAGTCTTGATCTTATGCAAATACCCATCTTGTCCATCACAAGATCCTCTCCATTTCAAGGATGTGTACATCATCCTAATGGGAAGATGCATCTCCACAACCAACTTTTAGTGCATAACAAACCACATCCTCAAAGCCATACCTTGTTGGTGGCTTTGACTGTCTCCTCAATCTATCTTCGGCAATGTTGTGATGCTCTTTGGTAGACTCGTCTTGTGGATGTGTATCAATTCTTCCCTCTGTCAAACTCTACCTGCACCACTGTCTCGTGTCACTCTCTATTATTGAATCAATTGGTTCTGCGGCTTTTGCCTTTAACATGTTTGATATCACATCTTTGCTAATCAATACTTTTTTTTTGCCTCTAGCTCCACAACTTATACCCCCCTAACTTTCTTCTCAAATCCAAGAAAGATGCATGCCTTGGATTTAGGATCAAGATTGCTCCTTTAATCACCCAGAATGTGAACATAAGCAAGGCACCCGAAGATTTTCATTCTTGAGTAATGAATCGCCTTCTCACAACATTGTCAAATATTCTTATTTCAACTGTGCCTATTCCAATCACCTTACAGGAGGCATCGTTACTCATAAGTACAAAAACCACAATTAACTGACCTGTAGGTGTCAAGCTAATCTTGGTTAGAACATGTGACAAGCATCTTGGATCAGAATCCAATCATTCATAGAGTGAATAGAACCTCCCAAGATTGATAACATGTCACCATCTCCATAATCCAATCCATCCTTTGCTACATTAGGTGGATTTGGTGGTTTGGCCGTATTCTTATCACTTCTTTCTTTCTTCCTTTGAGGACAATCTTTCTTCATACACCATTTTTCATGATATTTGAAACATTTGAAATTCTTCTTGCTCTTGGATTTTGACTTCTTGTTCTTACTTGTAGCTTTGCCACTTTCACTACTTTGCCCACGCATTTGACTACTTTTCACTACCAATCCTTCACCTTGAACATCATCCCCACCTTTGGATATCCTCATTTTATGCTAGCATGCAGTGAGTAGGGCAAAGTCTATAATTTGCTCCTCTCTTTTAGCATCTTTTTACTTATCTTTTCAAAAAAAATGGTTGCCTTTACATCTTCCATGGTGTGTGTCCTACCATATAACCTAGTATCCACAAAATGCTTGCAAGGATGCAGTGAACGTGTCAAAATGATGGCCTGAAACTCACAATCTACCTTCTCAAATCCATGACTGTTCCATTGAATTCTTCAAGATGATACTTCATAAACATACCTTCTTGCATTTCAGGAGTAAATATCCTTTTCTTCAAATACAATTGATTTGTGAGAGACTATGTCATGTACCGACTTTCAAGTCTTTCACATACCGCTGCATGCGTGTCCAGATCTACAAGTCGTGTAGCACCGCGTCAATCAAGTACAAAAGGAGAGCACTATGTGCCTTGTCTAACAAATCTTACTTCTCAGCACTGGCCAAAGTTTTGGGAGTGAATCCTTGCCCTCTAATGCCTTAAGAAGACCTTGTTGAACTAACAAAGTCCACATCCTCACTCTCCATGTGCTAAAATTGTTCCTTCCATCAAATTTCTGTACTTCGTACTTCACAACCATGGTGAAGATGTCTGAAATTTGAACTCAGAAACCTTGCTCTTATACCGGTTGTAGGAAGATTAATAGCCTTTGAGGTCCATTCATTGGTAACAATATAGCATGTATGGGACACCCTCTTAACTTAAAAGCCTAAGCCCCTTGAATTGGGCCCATACCATACCATGCTATAGTAATCACACACTCATCTCTTATCTTTGCATTGTTGGGCTTCCCCTAAACCAAAATCTTACCGGGCATTTTTCTTTCTTAGTGTTTTTAGGTTCTATGGAGTTTCTCTATGCACATTACCTATGTGCATCTTTCGCTATGGTCAACTTTAGTCTTACTAAGTAATTCTCTTGCGTGTACCCAATGGGCTTCCATGCAAACAATTCACAATACTCGCCAGTCGACGAGCGTTTCGTAGGCTTTCATCACGCTCCATCCACCCAGTTCTCAACACACCAATCTTATGATCCATCTTCTAGATTGACTCCTTGTGACCCCAAGTAAACCTAGGCCATGCACCATTATTCTTGCACCTACTGTGACAAAGAACCAAACCTGTGCACGTCCACCTGTTCCTGAGAGTGCAAAGGGATTGCCATATTTACCTCACGTCTGCACATGACCCTAGCTCTTGTACCATTTTTTTTTTTTCAATGTAGTGAAGATCAAGAATAACTAAAGCAAACTAAATCTCAACCAAGAACACAAAAACACTTCAAAATTTAAAGCATAATAAGAGACATGAGAATTTTAATGTGGTTCGGAAATTGTCTTTATCCATGAGATGTCTTGGTATTCACTATTGTTGCACCTTTCTTCACTACAAGAGATTTACAAGCTATGAAACCTATCCATCTCTCACTCTTAAAGAAACCTTAGCAATACATTTGAAAATTTTGTCAGAAACTCCCGAGAAAGCTGCTTATAACTGCACAATATGTCCATTCTTTTAACTCCCATACTGGAGTTCAAACTCTGATTACCAGAGACAGAATTCAACAAATCTGGTTGACTGAGTTTGAACTCCAATAGAAGGCAGGTTTTACCAAAATTTACAGAACCTCATAGAATTCCTTCCATGTTTTGGAACATTTGCTCTCCCAATCTGCTAACTCATAAATATGAGCGACAAACCAACAGAAAATCCAGCAAAAATCTTCTCTATTGAGCAGTTGCATGATTAGGCCTTGCTTTAGTATGTAAGTACTCCTGGAAATATTTTGTTTAGGCTTCTCATTATGGACCTTTCTGAAGTTGAACTTATCTGTAAGGGTCTCTAAAGGCGTAGTTGTTTCTTTTTGAGATAAAAGAGGTTTGGACTTCTTCAACGCTTATGTTAGCTTGGATTGGGTTTGTATGCCTCGAGTGAGTTGTTTAATGGCCCGCTTACTGCTTCACTCGCACTACTTTGACCATTGTTTGAAGAATAGGGCTTAAACCCTTTAACTTCATATCACGATTCCCTCCTCCCCCCACTCACCCACCTACCCACCCTTTTTCAATATAGCCAATCAACTGAAGTTGCTTTGTGTTATTGCCCCCCTCATAATAGTTGCTTTAGTGTATTAGGAATTTTATATATACATGTATATATCTTTCTTTATTTTATTATTCTGTTTTAATGCTTTCTTGTTTGGTGGATTTTCAAGATAATACAACAGATTTCAGAAAGCAATCAAACTACATTCATTCATCTGTGTATGTTAAAAACTTGAAGGGGAACTAAAATGAATTGAATCATAAATTTTCTCACTCCTGTCTGACATACTCGCACTCTTTCTCCTACCTGTATACCTGCATTTCTTGTGTTTGATGGCCTAAGCATTTACTGTTGCACCAACAATGGTCCATATGGTGGAATACATGTGCATATATGAACAGCGTAATATATTATATATGTTTATGCAATTACAAGTGTAGTGCATATGCATAAAAACACAAGCTTATATAAGAGATGGCATTATTGCTTATGTGTGTGGAGTTCTCCACAGGTAGCAAAAGAAGAATTATCTCGTGAATGTGACTATGAGTTGGAGGCAACAAATCAGAAAAGATTTCGCGATCTTCTATCCAATACGGAAGGGTTTTATGTTCCAATTGTTGTCGATGATTTTTCTAGTAAAAGAGTTTTAACTACAGAACTTGTTCCTGGTAATTGTTTGAATTCTTCATCATAGCTTGTGGATGAGCAAGGTTATGTAATTTGCTATTGACAGTTTTGTCAGCATTCTCATACAAAACTTGTAGACAGCTTGTTGCAGTTCAATTTGGTAGGATAAAGATCTCCTAATTCTGCATAGCTAACTTTTGTTTGATGAAAGTGCCAAAGATGTGATTGACTACTCTCACACTGCTTTGAATAATGCAGTTTCATGTAAAAATATCGTTATTTTGACCTGTGGGTGGTTGTGTTGCGCAACGGGAAAGTAATACACGTGGTAGTTTTGATGATAATTTTGTATGTTATATGACGGATAATGAATAATGCTATGAAGCATGAATCATTATATGGAGATACCTTGCTGAAATATGTTTGTTTGTACTTTTGTACAACATAATCATTCATATGGAGATACCTCCTTCAAATATGTTTGTTTGTACTTTTGTATGTATAAGACATTCATGTATCATGAGACTTATCATGACAAGCATTTCTGATATACATATATATTTTTCAAGTTGCGGCAATTATCATTCAGGCTTCCATTTCTGTACATCGATATTGTTAGTATGGCATTCTTTGAATTCGTATTATGGAATTTCCCTGAGGTCTAATCTTAGTGCCAATAACATTTTGTAGAACATCTGGCCTCAATGGTATCTACATGTTGAGTTGCCAATTTCACTCAAACTGAATGTACAACTTCATTTTTATTTTCTGTTCACGTGTATGGGAATATACATTTACCTGTATGTATATGCTTGGATATGACATTTGTTTCTTAATTTTAATTTGTCTAGTATATTCACTTTTTTTGTTTATATAATGACTTGTAATATTAGTTGTCATGCAAGATTGATCCAGTCCTTGGTGATTGCACTGAAGTTGTACGGTTTTGAGCAAAACAATATTTTTCTCATCTCTCCTATGTTGCATTTTTATCTCACATATTTGTGTTGCTGCAGGAATTTCAATTGATAAGGTGGCGCTTCTAGATCAAGAGACCCGTAATTATGTTGGCAAAAAATTGCTGGATCTCACTTTGATGGAGCTCTTTGTCTTCCATTTCATGCAGGCACGTTTTTTATTTTATTTTATTTTTTTATTACTCCTTTTTTGTTCTTCTTCTATCTTCTATATTTCTCTGATTTTTCCTTGAAATTCTTACATTTATCAGAAAATCAACTACGGCATGTCTATGCATACTAGTTGTTGAAGTTGGTTGGGGATGCCATTCCAAATTTGGAAAGTCACCTGAAATTTACCTCTCCGATTGTTTTTCTTCTTGGTTGTTGTTGGAATAGATTTCACATCGATAAAATCAAGCATCCCAGACTAATATAAGATCTTTAACGAGCCTATCCACTCCTTGCCAGTTGGTTTTTAGTTGGATGTTTTAACATGGTATCAAGGTCAAAATCCTTATCTCTGTGGTTATTCGGGTTCTTGTATCTGTATCAGCAAATCCTAAATTCCTTCTTTCCTATGTTTGTATCAAGAATCTTTACCATAATCATTCAATCCTCCAACATCAGCAATGACTAACGTCGCTGACCCTACCAGTCGTGATGAGCCATAACCAGGAGGAGCTTCCAAGCCTTTCATTCAAACCTTGTTTCTTGAGAGCATTTCAGAGTTAGGATTTGGAGGACTCGCCCCCTTCCACTTCTCAATCTCTCTTGGTTGTACACTTCTCATTCGTGGTGCACCAATATGGATCTTTAAGTGTGAGCAGGGGCTGCATGTGAAGGGGATGTGTAGGAATATATTTCACATAGACAAAATTAAGTCTCCCAAACCAGTATTAGGTCCTAATAGGGCTCTCCACTCCTTGTCAATTGGTTTTAAGTTGGATGCCATAGCAGATGTGATAGAATCAAATAATCTACCTCTCTTTCATTCTTGAGCGTGAGACTCAAATAAGACAATTATGACACTGATGTTAGAAGATTCAAGCTTTCGGGGTGTTGGAATATAGCACTCCGGATATGTTAGTGTGTGAATAGAAATCCAAATATGAAGAGATGACATAAATTTAAAGCCTAAAATTTTACTATTAACTTAAACTCTTCAAATGAACGATGTTGAAAAGACAAATATTCTCAGGGAGAGATGCTAAGGTAGGTTTGGAATAGGTCAGTTTCATTCTAACTCAGCTCACTGGTATTGACTCACGGTTATCTATTATGCTTCCACCAAATAATCCAAATCAGGCACAAAGGTGTACAATCCCAAGCCCTTGTATAAGATGGAGCAATGAATGCAATTGCCAGCTAGCCAAGATGACTTGGACTCCTGGCGTGCATGCAGAGTCCCACATTGGAAGTATATGCTGGGAAACAAGTATCAAGGATGTTTGATGTTAAGGGGGAGGATATTGTGATGATTCTGATCTGCAGCTGGCATGTGCAGAGTCCCACTTCAACTGCATAAACAAGGGAGCTTGAGTATCGATGTTGTGAACTCAATTGTCTCACTCTTTAACTAGCTTTTTGGGTGAGCTCCTATTGTTATTAAAAATAGACATTATTACTTCCATAAAATTCCGGAGAGTTGACCTCCGCTCATATGTACTTGGCTTTGCAGATTGCTCAAGACATCTATTTAGCATTTAACTGATTTGCAATATAGTTGATTACGCATGTTAGTTGAGCTGTGATGAGAATTTGGTAGTTCTAGTCAACATGCGCTTACTTCATCGTGTTTGTTGGTCATCAAAAAGTGGTTGTCATTCTCTTCGGGTGTGCACTCCTGACAAGGGGACAAGGTGCTCGACCAACTAATCCGTATTGGGGGGGGACTAATCTAGCTATTAGCTGAAGGTAGATTGCTTTCAAGCTACTCAGCTAACTAGGATCGGAGTTGAATTTGTCTATTTTTTTAACAGATTTTCAATAATCAGGACATACTTTTTTTTTTGGGGGGGGGGGAGGGGGTAAGGAAACATATTCATACATTTGATATGATTTCTTCCACGTACTGCTGTTGGTATTCATTTAATATTGTGTTCAAGAGCTTGTAGTTTCCTGTTGTATTTATGCTCTTATATTGGCTCTCTTATCTAATGCAGACTGATCCTAATTGGAGCAACTTTTTGTATGATGAGGCAACAAGAACCATTCATCTCATCGACTTTGGAGCTGCTCGGGACTACCCTAAAAGTTTTGTTGATGATTATTTAAGAATGGTGAATTATTTTGCATTCCATTTGAATTGCCTCTTGCTTTCTTAATTACGGCAAAGTTTTTTTTACAAGTTCTAAATCAACACTCACCTTTTACTTTGTAAGAGGCAACAAATTATTTTAATCTCCCCAGAATTAGAATTAAATCCGTTTAATGAAGTGCAATTGAATACAATATAAATCTTTCCTTGATTCCGTAAGAACTATTAAGCTTTATGTTGTGATGTAATCAATTTACTGATAAAGGGATGTGCATGGATATCATCGGTGGGAAAGAGCATCATCTGATGCATATGCTTGTCTTCAGATAGTAGACTGATGGTTGGGAACTTCCAAATAATCTCTAATTTCTGATAATAAACATAGCATAAAATCTCATGGAACATTTCTCCTTTTAGCTGTCATCAAGGACATAAAATTAACTTTTAAAGAGTGAACTGAAATGTTAGCTTTCTACAGATGCCATTGAAGACATAAAATTTTCTTGACTAATTAACCAGCAAGTTGAGATATGAATGCCATTTCTAGAAACAATATGCACAGAACCAAATAGAGCTATGGTGGGAAGCTTGGACACTCTCGGGAGGCTGGTAAATTGTCGGACGCACAACCAACAAGTCTTGGACATGCGGTTAAGCGTGTCTCCATTTTTGTAACCTTTTCTTTTGGGCTTCAAACGTGTTGGAGACATGTTCAGGACACTTTACCACTATTCTATTCCTTAATTTGCCTTCAACACCTTTCAATGATTAGTACGGAAGTGTGTTATGTGAATTTTCCTTATTTCTTCCTTATGATCAGGTTATTGCATGTGCAAATGGTGACAGAGAAGCAGTGATAGAGATGTCACAGAGATTGGGGTTCCTAACCGGAATGGAGTCAGAAATAATGATAGAAGCTCATGTACAGGCTGCTTTTGTTGTGGGGTTGCCATTCTCAAGGCCCGGTGGTTATGACTTCAGCAGATCCACGAATGTTACTAATAGCATCTCTAGCCTTGGGGCAACCATGTTGAGGCACAGACTGACACCACCTCCTGATGAGGCGTACAGTCTTCACCGGAAGCTTTCAGGTGCTTTCCTTGCTTGCATCAAGCTTGGGGCTGTTGTACCATGTAGGGAACTCCTACTAAAAGTTTATGGTAGTTATCGGTTTGGGGAAGATGGTGAGATCTTGGCCAGTGTTTCAATTTCTTGATAGGTCATTCTTTCTTATATATATTTATTGATTTTATTTATGCAATAAGTGGTGTATCTGGTAATTGCTCCATAACTTGGAGTGGCTGATGTTATTTGCCACAGTGAGGTGAAATAATTTAGCTGAGGTCGGGGGGCAGGTTCTAAACCTATGTATTGCGCGATCTTCTAAATTTTTGAATGTTTATGTTTATACTGCTGCAACCGTAAGTGTACAGATTGCAGTATGCAGCCCGCCACCCCTATCATACGTGGGCAGAAGCGCAATGATCTGAAGCGGGTGATGGCTTTTGCCATATGGGGTGCAAGCTCGACGGGTAGAACCCAACCAGCGTGGAAAAACTTGAAGACTTCATCACCCCCACCTTCCTTTTTTTTAATTATTTGTTTAACGGATAACTGATTTCAGCGTGGGCTAAAACTTTTATGATCAAGTACTTGTACAAGTATCAAAAAGTTTGTCAACTATAGTATTTTAGAGGGTCAATATTTTATACAAGTGTCAAATGGCCACGGGCTTTACTTTTTGGATACCTTTAGGGTGCGTTTGAAACACCATTTTTTATGAAAATCTCTGAAATTCTCTGTTATACTTTTATATTTTCTTTTTCACCCAAATTCAAAAAAAAAAAGTGACATATCTACCAAAAAAATAACATAATTACAATTCCGTTAATCGAATGGGAAAATTTTTTGTTTGGGATGTCATCACGAGATCGTGCGCTACAACATGATATCAATTTTGCCTTTTTTTTTTGTTTTTGTTTTCGAAAACCGGAATATTCCAAACCGTTCCGATGGAATGGATACTTTGCCTAGTTTTTTTTTAGTTTCTGTATACCGTTGCGA
This sequence comes from Sideroxylon spinosum, assembly GCA_003260245.2. Classification (NCBI taxonomy): domain Eukaryota; kingdom Viridiplantae; phylum Streptophyta; class Magnoliopsida; order Ericales; family Sapotaceae; genus Sideroxylon; species Sideroxylon spinosum. The sequence continues at coordinate 110,060 of QLOD02000010.1, forward strand.
CGAATTTTTTCAACAGATTTTCAATGTTGAAAACTATTCGGATGGATTTTCAAAACCATTCCAACGGATTTAGCCATATTTTCGTAAAATCTTCAAATTACCCGTCCTAACGCACAAAAAAATCGTCGGAACGGATTCGGTACTATTCATCTTCAAATTTTGTGGTTTGGATTAGGCGTACCAAATGCTAAAAAATGATTTAAACTATATTTTTCGCTGTTTTTTTTTTTGTTCTAAACACACCCTTATTCTTGGTAGTTTTATCTGCATTGTCTTCTATGAAAATTAAAAAAAATAAAACATAATTTTCTCAATTAGTTTTCCTTTATTGTGGTTTGGGATAA
>QLOD02000010.1:223863-234359 GCA_003260245.2 Sideroxylon spinosum
AACCTTATTGGTGCATCAATCAGTTCCAACGACCTTCGGAAGACCTCCAACGTTTTGAACACAGGCAGTGCTGTTAACCAAGTTGTTGCTCTTTGTGTTCCACAATTCGAAATGACAAATATCCTCACGTGACCTCTGCGCCAGCGGCGTCCCCGGGAAAAAAAAAAAAAAAGAAAGAAAAAGAAAAATTAATTTTTATCATAATTACTTATTTTTTTAATTTTAAAAGTATATTTTTGGATTTTTTTATGCTTTGAATTAAAGTATAGTAGTGAACAACATCAAAATTTTAAGCCAAATATTTATTGAAAATTAAATAGAATTAGAAGTTAGAAGTGTCGATGATATAAATTATAAGGTGTAAATATAATTTTTAAAGTCAATAAGAGGTAAAGTTGTTATATTTGATTGATTTTTAATGTAGGTAATAAGAAAAAAATTTTGTGGTAAAGATAATATACACTTTGATTGTAAAAACATGCACTCAAAAAAGAAAAAATTATTTTTGATATCGGGTTCTGTCAATAAAAAAAAAAAAAGTGATTTTTATCTTTAAATACAAGAGATAAAAATCTAATTATTCAAAAAAATATTAGCCCTCTTTATATCTAACGCTACCTCCCCAACTTCTCTTTATTGCTGCACATTTATTTATTTTTATAATATATACTAATTATTATTAATATTTTTATTTAAATAAATTTAAATTTATAAATATTTACTTTAGAGAATAGTTAATTTAATAAGATATATTAATAAAACTATAATTTAATAATAAGAAATTATTATTTTAACTGAAATAATTTTAAATTTTAATAAGATGAATTATTTTGATATGTAATCAAGATTTATTAAAAATAAATTCAATAAAATAATATAAAATAAAATATTTTAATAACAAATTATTATTTTAATTGTAATTACTTTAATTTTAATAAAGCAAATTATTTTAATATGTAATTATCATTTGTTAAAAATAAATTTAGTTTAAGAAAATAAAATTTGAATTGAAATTTATTTTAATTTTAATAAAATAAACTATTCTAAAATCTAATTATTATTTATTAAAGATAATTTTAATTTAAGAAATAAGTCATTGTAATCATAGATTATATTTTAATTATAATAAATTTTCAGGTTTAATAAAATAAATTATGCTATTATGAAATTATTATATTAATTTTAATAAGTTTTCATTTTGAATTGAGTGATCGAGACGTAGATGTAATGTTACTCGTGATGCAATTATGATTGCTAATGAAAACAAAATGAAATTACGTAATTAAGCAAATTTGGTAATTAAGCATGGCAAACTAAAAAGCAACCGATGGAGGGCATTGTTGTCATTTTAATTGGTTAACTGACACAGTGGCTAACGACGGGGTGTTTTCGGTTATTGCTAAAACGTGAAGGTTCATTCTTCTGCCATTTCCCTAAACCTCAGGGTGTCAGTAAATTAATCCAAAACTAAAAGTGAGCACAGGTCAAAGGTGTTATTAATGATGCTACTCGAGGTGTCATCAAGACTCTGCTACGACTTAAGACTTTGGTTTCTGTAAACCCAATTTGATATATAAACTCACCTTTTGAAATTGTTAATCCCACCTATCAATGCGAATAAGCTTTTAGCTACATTGTAGGAGGAACTATATATTTAAATATATATATATATATGTTTATGTTAAGAGCATCATCGTCATCCATGACGTCTGCTTTGGAATCTCTTGTCAATCAAGTAATTAATTTTTCTCGCAAAGTGTCATGGGAGAGAGAGAGAGAGAGTGACAGCAAAATTTCCTCCCATCTCTAACAAATCTTATATGTATTGTTATATTATATTATTAAAGCAGGGGTTGTTCTTTGATGACGTGGGGTGCTATCTATCTTTTTTATTTTTACTAATTTTCTAAAGTAGAGCCTCATTCCCCCACCCTGTTTCTGGGTACTCCCTCATTTTTATTATTTTTTTACTTTTTATTATGCCTACCTCTCATATCTATGGGTCCAAGAGATAAGACTTTGCTTATAAGTTTACAGCATTAGTTCTGGATCATTAATATATTATAAATACCACATTATTGTATTAACTTATCTTTCGTATAAAGAATTTTCTGCTGCTATTATATTATTGCTATATATATGATTAAAGTATTTTTATATTTATTATAACTCTTTTTTTAATTAATACGATAAAATTTGATTTCCCAAAAAAAAAAAAAACAAAAAATGGATCGTGATCCTATCTAGTGTATATGTAAATATAAAATATCAGATAGCAAATAGATCAGAATAGTAATAATGAAACATATTAAATAAACAACTAAAATGAAAAAGAAAAAAAAAAAGGCACAAGAATTCGTCAAGGAGCCTTCCTATTTAGACTTGCCATAATGCATTATATAATAAAACAAGAATAGGGAAAAGGATTAATAATTCATCCACTAGTTTTTGTTAGATCACATTCTGCTTTAGTTTATCTAATAACCAAAAGAGGAAACACTTGATGGTTCTTCAACATCTTTGGTATTGCAAATTTAAGAACAATGGTTTTTGTAGTAAGTAGTCTTGGGGAGGAGGATCAAGAAGCGCTCATGTGAAGTGATACCAAAGAAGCGTAGACTCCACCTTTGATGTTGATAAGGGTGTCGTGCTTTCCCTTCTCTGCAATGACACCATTCTTAACCACAGCTATTACGTCGGCATTCTTTATGGTTGACAATCTATGTGCCACCACCACGGTTGTCCTGTTCACCATCACTCGGTCCAGCGCATCTTGAACTACTCTTTCTGACTCTGCATCCAACGCACTTGTCGCCTCATCCAATAGTAATATCTTTGGACTTTTCACTATGGCCCGAGCTATGGCCACTCGCTGCTTCTGTCCCCCTGACAACTGCACTCCCCTTTCTCCTACTACTGTCTCATACCCCTGCAACCCATCGTCCCCTTTGTTCCATTAATTTCAGGTACTACCATGTGACAGTAGTAACAAATCAAACGCCATACTATACGTACCTAATGCTTATAATTACACATATTTGCACACGTGTGAAAATGAAATGATGAAAACTAATATCTGACCTCTTGTAAACTGCTAATGAACTTGTGGGCATTTGCCAACTCCGATGCAGATTGAATTTCCGCCTCCGTTGCATTTCCTCCTTTTCCGTATGCGATGTTAGCACGTATTGTGTCATTAAACAGGACCGGTTCTTGGCTGACCAGACCCATTTGTTGCCTCAGCCATTTTAGTTGCAGCCTTTGAATCTCAATTCCATCAAGCGTAATATGGCCCGAAACTGGATCATAAAATCTTTGCAACAAAGCTATCACTGTTGATTTCCCGCTTCCACTTTCTCCAACCAAAGCTACCGTCTGAAAAGATGAGATATTCACGGCAATACAACAATAAACATATTCCCCTTTCTCAAATAAAAATGGAAAAGATAGAAACAGAATTTTACCTTTCCACTATGAATCTTCAAACTAAGGTCACGGAATATTTGAACATCTGGCCTACTTGGGTACTTGAAGCTTATGTGCCGTAACTCAATTTCACCCTTTACACTCTCTAAAGTCGTCCCAGACTCATCACTCGGGTCCATCTTTGACTTCCTATCAAGAATGGCAAATATGGAAGCAGCAGCACTCTTGGCTTTGGTAGAATCAGGGGCTAAGGAACTTGATTGAGAAATACCCACTGCTGCCATGGTAAGAGCAAAGAAAACCTACGAGGCCCACCCAAAAGACAAGTCAGAATAAGCTGGAATATGAAATAGCATTTCTTGATGTTTGGCTTCGTTTGGATAATTATGGAACAAAACGGAAATTATACTCACGCGGAAAACCTTTGAAAATGTTGTTTTACCGTCCTCAACCAGCCGTGCTCCTGCATAGAAACTGGTAGCATAGACACAAAATAGCAATGCAAAAGATACCCCAAAACCCATCCCACTGATCAATCCTTGCCTTATCCCTGTCTTTATAGGCCCTTCGCATTTCTTTTTGTACAGTTCCATCACTTTCTTTTCAGCACAAAAAGAGGCAACTGTTCTTATGCTTCCAACAGCGTCATTTGCAACTTGGCTTGCTTCCTCATACTTCATCTGCACATTTATTACATCTTTCTTAACTAATTATTAGGAAACAAAAACTCAAGAATGTTCTGAAAGGAAACATAAAATAATAAATCACGACAAACAATATTTCCCAAAATGACTGACTACCCAAGTGTGTCAAAAGAGAAAATCTCTTGGTGTTTTCAAATTGTCAATGCAAAATTTTGAATATCAGCTTTTATCCTTGTCGTTAAGTTATAGTGAGAGGGGAAGGGAAAAAATTGATTTAGTGGCAGCAACATGGATAAGTCACAATCCAAAAATCTTATCCAAAAGGATAAACCTATTTGAAAAACTGATGACACCTCACGTGTCCATGGTTTTTCTAATTTTTAACAAACGTTGATGGTATTTTCTTTCTAACCAGAAAATTTTGAAGAATGTCATGAAATGTATGAAACAAGTTTAAAAGAAAACCTTGGCATCTGCGCTGAACCCTTTCATGAACTTCATTTGGAAAAGACCGCTCAATCCTATTAGAGGTATCAAGGCAAGGACAATAAGTGCCAGCTGCCAACATGCTTCAAAAGCAATGACCAATCCTGCAACTGCTGATGCAGCATCATGTACAAGCAGACCAAGTGCATCTCCAACTAAACCCCGTATTGTAGCTGCATCAGCAGACAACCTTGCTCCAATTGCCCCACTTGAGTGCGCAGGCTCATCAAACCATCTCACCTCCATGTGGACCACCTTTTCAAAACACATTGATCTGATCCTTTTAATCAGCTTACAGCCAGCCACAGAAAAGAAGTATGACCGTGAGGGAAATGCCAATAATGATGCCAGTCCAAGGACCACAAACATGAGAGCCCAAAATTTTGAATCTTTCCTTAATTCATGGGGTGGTTCATAAAACGTTTTGATCACAGTTGAGATCAGTAGACCAAAAATTGGAAGTATTGAGCCATTAAGAATTGCAGCTAAAACTCCTGCTATGAGCACCGGAACCTCTGGCTTGTTAAGAGAGGCTAGTCGGCGCAGTGGGACTTCTGCAGGCTTTTCTGATGGTTGTAGGTAAGTGGAATCAGGTTCTGTTGCTACAGTTTCAGTAACGTTTAGTCCTGTAGGTAGACCAAATGAAATTGAGAGGTGGCGGCTGCTGTTTCCTCTCCCGGAGGATACTCGACTTATGGAACGCAAGGATGACAATCGCTGGCTTGAATGTGCACTCAATTCAATAATAGATTCTGATTTGTCTTGATCCACATCAACTTGTTTAGAGTCTTTGTTCACTTCCTGCAATCGTATAAGCTGAGAGTATGCTCCCTCTGGGCTCTCTAGTAGTTCTGAGTGTGAGCCTGATTGGTTAAACAACGCTTTGTAGAATGAATACACTTCTGTTTTAATCATAACCACAGCATATATGTGTTTGTGGGATGCAATAAACAAATCGTTCCCTCGAAAATATTTGTAAATTTAAGGGGTAACTTTAGGCGGGAATATTGGGGATGACAGAACAAGAAGCATATATTTCATCAAAATTATTTGGGGATTTTCTGAAAATTCAAAATTATGTCAATAGTTATTTGAGCATTTTCTGAAAATATATTGTAGTGTGTATGAGGAGAAAGACCTGAAGATGCATTCATTTCTTGAGTCATAGACACATCTATGATGTTGCATTACTCCTTAACTTGTTATCCAACTAGCAAAGCTATTCATAACATACCTTTTTCAACTATCTTTCCTCGATGAATCACTGCAATCATGTCGGCATTCCTTACTGTGCTCAACCGATGGGCAACAATTACAGTTGTTCTGTTGACCATTATCCTGTCCAATGCCTCTTGCACAATCCTCTCAGATTCCGCATCAAGTGCACTTGTTGCTTCATCTAGGAGTAGAATTCGTGGGTCTTTTAGTATTGCTCTGGCTATGGCAACTCTCTGCTTCTGTCCACCAGATAACTGCGTTCCATGCTCACCCACCATAGTGTCCAGTCCCTAAATCCAAGAATTTAAAATGATAAAGTTAATTAGAGAATGTACATATGCTCAAGAAAGTAAATTAGAATATACAAAAACCAAAAGGATAAGCAGTTAGAACCTGGGGCAGTTTATCAATGAATTTGGCTGCATTCGCTAGCTCAGCTGCCGCTTTAATCTCTTCTGTAGTTGCACCATCCTTCCCATAGGCAATATTGTCCTTGATGCTGCATGTAAATAGCACAGGCTCTTGACTTACGAGACCAATTTTCTCCCTGATCCACTTCAGCTGGAACTCTTTGAGATTAAAACCATCAATAAGAACTTCACCAGCTTGTGGATCATAAAATCTCTCTATGAGACTAATTACTGTTGACTTCCCGCTTCCACTTTGTCCAACTAAAGCTGCTGTTGTGCCACTAGGGATGAAAAGTGAAAACCCATGGAATATTTGCTCGCTTGGTCTGGCTGGATAACTAAAGTAAACATCTTTCAATTCTATATCACCTCGAATATCATCTAATATTTTACCACTGGTGTCATATGCATCTATCTCTGGCTTCCTATTGATAGTCTCAAACATCTTGAATGCTGCAGCTTGACCCGCAGCAAATGCAGTCATGCAGGGAGAAGCCTGCCCTAGAGACCTGAAAACAATATTACACTAGAACCTTGTAAATGGTTTTGGAACATTATTTAGTTTTGGAGCTAACTAATTCGAGGTGTCTGACACTTGGGGAGTTCATCAGAAATATAAATTCTTCTATAGTTTGAATAAACTAATTGGAAAAAGGTTCAGAAGTGGGACTCACATAGAACCAGTCAACACAGCAACAATTACATTGAGCACTTCACCACCAGTATATCCCTTTTCTAGTATCATTTTTGCACCAAACCATATAGCCAAGGAATAAGTACAGAATGCAACAAACATAACTGCACCGAAACCTAATCCAGTAGCCAAGCCTTCTTGGACACCTGATTTGTAAGCATCCATAAGAGATCTATTGTAATTAACTACAGCCTGCTTCTCCCCAGTGAATGAAGCAACCTAAATAGGAAATACAAATGTCAACATACTTGACTAGAAAAACAAAGCAGCAGAAAAACTTATTAAGCACAAGTTTATCAATCCATTAGCATGGATTAACTTCTGCATCAGTTACATACTGTTCTAATCGAGCCAATAGTCTGTTCAACTAATGTTGCTGCTTTTGCATAAGCATTTTGTCCGCTGGAGGCCATTTTGGACACGAAGATAGCAGTGGCTCCACCAGCTATTACAAGCAGAGGAATACAGGATAGCAAGACAAGTGTAAGAAGCCACCCCTTTATGAATGCTATTGTAAAACCTCCCAAAAATGTGGACAAAAGCTGGATAAATTTCCCAACCTGCATTGAAACAAGATACAGGGACACATATATATATATGTAATGAAAGAAAATATATGGCCTGGATCATGTGCTTGTTTTTTTTTTGGTTGGGGAGGGGGGCAATCGTACCTTCTCACCCATAGCATCTTGAATGAGAACAGTGTCACCAGACATTCGGCCGATAACTTCCCCCGTGTTCGTTTCCTTGTCAAAGAAAGCAATATCTTGTCTCATTATAGTTCTCAAATAAAGACCTCTAATTCTTGCAGCCTGTCGTTCTCCCGTTACCATCCAGCAAGCCACCTCTAACAACCAAACAGACTCGTTATTCAAAATACCAGTCCCAATAGTTCAAAACTTTTTCTTTGCACAAACATTTCCTTGTAAATAGATTGGTTGGATACACTTACGGAGGAACGCTGCCGTCCCAGCCCCCATAGCCAAATAGACAAATTTCAGTGATACCTAAAACATAATCAAGTAACCAATAAATGACGATTTTTTTTTTTTTTTTGGTTTGAAGATATGAGGATAAAAGAGAGAACCTAGGATATTTCCAAAATTATTGAGAAATAGTTGGAATACTTTTTTCCCATTAAAATTTAAATCAATTGGCAAACATAATTCCCTAAATATGTGCTACTCTTGGTCAATATATATACACGTTAATGTACAATTGAAAAGAGCATGCATGCAGCATAGGAAATTGCATGTTATTTTCAATTAAACATCATTCCCATGATACAAATGAAGCAAAATCTGGGAAAAAAGTAAGCATGTTATTAAGTGATTTTTAATTACCTTAGAGACCACGCTAACCACCTCCTTGTTTTGGCTTTGTCCGAAGGAATCAATCAGTTGGCCAAAAAGAACTGTCATAAGGGGCATGCAAATACCATTCCCAATAGCACCAATCGTACCAACCATCATCAAGACAACATCTAAGGAATCTGCAAATGAGAACAGCTTGAAAAATGGAACAGTTTTGTTGTTATCCTCTTCCTTAATCTTCTGTTGACCCTCGTTTGTGCCGGAACTTGTTCCCACATGATCTGTTTCGAGAGCAAGGCTTCTGGATTTGGTAGCCTCGGGCTGCACGCCATCCAAGCCATTCTCCTCCGCCATATATATATAACTAGTTTCAACAGCAATGTACTGTCACTCTTTTCGAATTTTTGCAACCGCAATTGCAGCAGCGCAAGGTTAACAAATTATGAGCTTCGCGGGCAGATGTAAAGGCAGAAGAACTGGGATGTAAAACATTTTTAAAAAATAATAATAATAACATATATAACAACATCCATGTAAAGGCAGAAGAACTGGGATGTAAAACATTTTAAAAAAATAATAATAACATATATAACAACATCAACAACAACAACAACAATGCTTGATGAAGGGGAACTAACTAATTTGGTTATTTTGGTGGGAATGGGATATTTCAATCTGTAGCAATCATTGTAAAGATTAAGCAAAATACAATCTTTGAGCCACCTTCAGGGCAGCTCTCTCTGTCTCTCTCTCTACACACACACACACACAGATAGATAGATATATAGATCTGGAATCAAAGCAAGCACCCAGATACATGTCCAATGTTTATAAATCCCACAGGCTCAACAACATATCCTAGCGTTCCAGTAATTGAGCAATTAAGACTCTCTCGTAAAGAGACAGAAAATCAAGCAAATTCACCTAACAGGGGGAGGGGGGCTCACAGTTTGATAATTTAGTTTTCTTCCTTAATTTATTCCCAAATACAGAAGGCAGGCGGACAGAGATGAAAAATAACTAAAAAATTAAAATAAATTCTGATCAAACATTATATCCGTACAATACAAAGACCAACTAATAGATTTTAAACAAAATCTGATGAGGTTTGAGTAAAGATCAGACGTTTCATATCAACAACAACAAATTAAGATCTAGAATCCGCACAAGGCGATGGGGGGCTTAAATTTCTTTCCTTCTCAGGTTGAATGAAAAGTAAACAAGTTGAGAGATAAACAGAAGGAAAAAAAAAACAAGATTCAACATGTACCAAATCCAAGCAACTAGCCAGGAGTTAAAGAGAGTGCAAACCAATGAAAAACTCGGGCAGCTATTGAAGTTGAGAATCTAATAAGTAATATCTATCACCAATGTATTCACCCGAACACACGCCATGATTACCAAAAAAATAAATAAATAAATAAATAAATAAGTAGACAAAAATAAAATAAAAATCAAGCTGATTGAAGTTAAAGAATACCCATCACATGAGATGAGAAGGGAACACCCACAAGAAAGAAATTAAAGACAGGAGGGAAAAGAAATGGTTGAAGATAGGATGAGACGGGAACGTTAATAAATAAAAAGGATAAGCATCAACTTTTTCTTACCAACCCAGACCCTTAATAGTGTTGGAATTGGATTTCTTTCTTCTGTGAAAGCTGCTGTTTGAACTCAGCTCCGGTCCTTGGGAGTGAGTACGTGTTCATTCATAGGGACCAACTTTGAGTAGTATATATATATATATATTTTTTTTTTACGTTGGAATTTGGCTGTGAGTTGGTTTTAAAAATGGTATGGGTGCGGGTGAGAGAGACTTAAGAGGCTTTTCTTCAAAAACAAGAATATGGTATTTTAGCATCAAATGAATCCTTTCTGGCCGACCAGCTGTTTCCACCGCCATCCCATACCAATTAAGTACTCTCTCAGTCAAATCCATTATAACCCGCCCCCCCTTTCTTTTTTTTCTTTTTTTTTGGCATTTGTAATCAATTAATAGATAATTAGAAATCCAAAATGTCAACTAAACAATAATAATATAACTACTAAAGATACGAAGTCCTCGTCATATATATGTCCATTTTATAATATATGTAGGTATACATATATATACCAAACCAAGCAATAAGGAGACTTCTACGATGGATGGAGCGCAGCTGTATCATATCATCAATCAGGTAAGTCCGGATTGCGAGCATTTATAGTCTTTTTCCTATAAAATTAATAAATGAAAAAAGTCTTCCTTTAATTTATTATATTATTATGGGTGGGGCAGCAGGAATGGAGACGAGGAAAGTGGCAGGCC
>QLOD02000010.1:244945-259514 GCA_003260245.2 Sideroxylon spinosum
GATTTGAAATACAAATGTCATGGTTTTTTTTATACTTATTTAGATACAAAAAATATATTTTTAAATAGAGAAATAATTATTTTTCAACATCCACTGTCACGTTTTTTTTTGTACTTATATTATACAATAATATACTTTATTAATTTGACATTTATATATTTTCAACTGTTAAATTTATTCAATGATCAATATTATTTTTAAAAAAAATGATATAATAATTGTTTAAAATTTTATTAGACAAAGTCAACTAAATTTTTTACTTAAAAAAATATCTTTAAACTTTAATATTCTTTAAAATTTTATTCAAAAAAATTAAATTTAAATTTCTATTTATGTTTTTAAAATTTTGTAAACTGCCATCAGAACCGTGTTTGTTAAATAAAAACTTAAATAGAAAAGCGTAAATAAAAAAAGTATTTTTACTATATTTTTTCTATTACAAATATTTTTATTAAATCTATTAAATATATTTTATTAAATCTAATTATTTTTTAAAAATTAATTAAAATAAATATTTTATATAAATAAAAAAATTAATGATTGTAAACAAAATTACATTTTGAAAAGCAGTTTCAGTTTTTATTTTAGAAAAACAAAAAGATGACAATAAAATATAAAAACAAAAAATATAAACAGATAAATATCTACAGACAAACGACAGCGTTATCAAACAGCCATTAAATAATGCATGGATACCTATTAGTTAAATTGGACTAAAATTTTTTATTGAAAAAATAATTAATTAAATTAAATTATTTATTAAAATTAAATTAATGAATATAATATATATTAATTTCAACGATACTAAATGACCATTAAACAATATAGATACTTAATAGACAAAGTGTACTAAATTTTTCTTTAAAAAAAACATGCTTAAACTTTAATTTTCCTTACAATTTTACTAAATATTGTCTGTGTCTAAAGATATAGAAATATAATGTTACTTGCAAGTAACTCAAATTTAAATTTATTCTATAAAATTACACGAAAAACTGTAAAAATAACCTGTAAAAGTAAAAATCACTAATCTAAAGGGACTAAAATTTTATTATATATTACAAATATTATTACATTTTTAAATACATACATATTTACATTTTTTGTGATATGTATATAATAAATAAGTTAAAAAATTTGAATTTGAGATATTTTCAATCATTAGATTTGGCTAATAATCAGGACTATTTTTCTTTTATTTTTTACTTTAATTCTCTTTTAAGTCACTTTATATGCAATTAATCTCTTACTCTTCTTATATTTTGTTGAATTATTTTTTATAAAAGTTTTAAAATTAATATTTGTAATAAATAATAAAATTTCATACCTTTATTAATTATTGTATAAATACATTAATATCTTTTGATTAGTGATTTTTATTTTTACAGGTTATTTTTATAATTTTTCATGTAAATTTATAAAACAAATTTATTTTTGAGTTATTTACAAGTGAAATTATATCTCTGTGCCTATAGGTACGAGTAATATCTAGTCTATATATTAAAATCGCTCAAATGATTTAACATATATATCACAAATCAACGGACTGAAAATGATCAAAACAGTTGACCAGCTGACAAATCACGAGTATGTATGCTTCGGTTGTTCGTCGGGAGGGAAGGGAAGAGAGAGAGAGTTCCCCGAGAGAGAGAGAGAGAGAAAAGGGGGGTGGGGCTCAAGGGATGACATGACTTTTTGGGTTAATTTTGCTTTGTCACTGCCCAAGTCTGGCAACCAATAGGGACCACTACTTCAGAACTTTTATTGTTTTCTTTTATAAACTTTAATCCCTCCAACTTCCAAACCGAGTTATTTTATTTTTTATTTTCAATTTAGGGTCTGTTTGGTGCGGCAAAAATATGATTTGAGAAACTTTTTTACATTTGGTACATAGTCATCAAATCACGTTTTTCAGAGATGAATAGTGAAACTTTTTGGATGAAAAATGTGATTTGAAAATTTTTTGATGTTTGATACGTAGCCATCAAACCACGTTTTTCAGAAATGAATACTGAAACTTTTGACCTTTTATGTTAACTTTTTGAAGAGAAAAACAGTCAGAGTGATTTTTTGGTTCCATTGGAACGGTTTTGCATTAAAATTTTTTGACTTTTACGTCAGCCGTTTAGACGGAATGGAGCAATAGGGAAACCATCGGAATGGTTTGATACTTTTTGTCGGAACGGTATCTCAAAAATAGGTAAAGTGAGTATCATTTGATAGTTTATGAGTTCGTATTGATATCCAAAAAAAAAAATTTTAATTTTAATTGATTATATAAATTAATTATATAAATTATATAAATAGGGAATTTAGTATTTTTTAAATAAATAGAGAATTAATTTTTTTATATTTATCCTATCAAATTATATATTAATTATATAAATCGAGAATTAATTAATTTTTTTTTATATTCATCTTACATCATTAAAGTTTCAAACTGTTAAATCAACATTCGACTGACACAGAGTTTTTTTGTACCTATATTATTGTATATAAAAAACAACAATATTGGGTGTATTTGGTACACTGAAAATGATGAAAAATTATGAAAATCTCTGAAAATTTTTAAAAGTTATTTTTTTTATCCCATTGTATGAATACGAACCCAAAAATTATTTCACTTTTTGTCACTCCGAACGCATCCTTAGCTTATTGATTTGACATTTATATATTTCTCTCCACACTTTGATTGTATTTTTGATCACTTTTTATTAAAAGTTTCTCAGTTAATATTTTAAAATTATACACCCATTAAACAAAGTTAACTAAAATTTTAAACTATAATGTTCTTTAAATTTTTTTTACATAACAAATATTTAAATCAAAAATTCTATTTATATTTTTAAAATTTTATAAACTAGTAATAGAAACATGTTTATTAAATCTATTTATATTTGTTTTTGTTAAATCTAAAAACTTAAAAGGAAAAACGTTAAAAAAAACTAGTTTCACTATTTTTCACCATTTTCACCATTTTTATTATATTACATCAAAATGAATTATTTTATTCAAATATTATATTTTTAATAAATAATGTAATAAAATTAAATTAATTATGTAAATTATTATTATGTATTATGTTCAATAATTAAATTAAAGTAATTAGTTCTTAATAAATTATTAATTTAATTATTTTGATATGGGATTAATATTATTAAAATTTTAAATAAATAATAAATTTAATTTAATTTAAATTTGACACGGTTATCAGGAATAAATTCAGTCTCACCCTTCACCTAAGTGCCAGAACATCATTCTGTAAATTAAATGTAAAATTGGATTGTTTACATGGAAGTCTTCTATTTTCAAGTAAATTTTTAAAAAAATTAAATAAGGTGTCTAGAGATCATTAAATCAAAAAATAATAATTAATTTTGATAAAAACTTATCACAAAAATGGTTTATTTTCACTTTAGAAATGAATCCTTAGTAATTAATTTATAAATTAATATAAAAAATTAATGGAACACTTCTTAGATAAATATTTAATTTATTAAAAATTAATTATTAGAATTATAACTTTGAATAGGCTCTAAATACACAAATGTATTATATCATATTAAGAGTCCGTTTGGTTACAAAGTTGGTTTTAACTTTTTTCACAATTCTTTTTTTTTTTTTTGGGTCTTATATTGCATTTTTCATCAAATTTTAATTTAATTTTGATAAAAAATATTATCACAAAAATGTTTTTTTTTTTTACTTTATCAATGAGAACCCTTAGTAATTAATTTAAAAATTTATATAAAAAATTAAAGGAGTTCCTCTTAGATGAATATTTAACTTATTAAAATTTAATTATTAGAATTATAAGTATATTTTACATTTTTTTTGTGTCATCCGTATAACAAGTAAGTTAAAGAATTTAAATTTTAGATATTTTCAATTGTTGGATTTGCTTAATAATCAGGATTATTTTTCTTTCCTCTGAACTTTAGCTGTCTTTTATGTCACTTCTTAAATAAATATTTAATTTATTACAAATTAATTATTAGAATTATAAGTATAACTTTGAATAGTTTCTAAATACACAAATGTATTATATCATATTAATGGTTAATTTACATAAAAATACTCTGTTACTTTTCACATATTTTGTTGAATATTCTTTTTATAAACGTTTTTAAAACTAATATTTTGAAAATTATGATAATATTTATAATAAATAATAAAATTTTACATCTTTATTAAATATTATATAAATACATTAATCTCTTTGGATTAGTAATTCTTTTATAGATTATTTTTACAAATTTTTACATAAATTTATGTAACAAATTTACATTTGAACTATTTGCAGGTTAAATTTTATTTCTATGCTTTTAGGCACGGACAATACCTAGTATAGTTATATCTATCAACTGGTTTTGTAATGTAACAAATAGAATTCGGTACCATTCTGTGCCCAAAATTACACCATTATATATTTTGCTTATAATGGATTTTTTCGGTTTATAACGGAAATTTTTTTTGTATCCAACTGAAATTTGTCGAATGGTATTAAAATTTTTGAAAACTTTTAAAAATTTTCAAATTTTTAATATTTCCCTTCTTTTTTTACTAAATCGAATAAAAAATGAAAAAAAAAATAAAATTCTTAGGTTCATCTCATTCCTTATCCAACTTCACATAAATATATAAAATATAGTAAATTAATTTTCTCAATTAATATAATTTACATATAGATAAAGTAAAAGCACAAATGTGTCACGTGATACCTAATTAATTATTATAATATTTGACACATGCTTTTTAAAGTATTAAAATTTTACATTAATTAGTAGTTATTAAATACTACTTTTTAATTAATATCAAAATTGTCGAACTGAATTATTCTGTATCACTTAATATTTGAGTTTTACATTAATTTGATTCTTTTTTTTTTTTTTTTTTTTATGGTTCACACTTGTCACTTAATATGTAAAAGGTTCAACTATTAAAATTATCTAAACTGAATTGTAATTCTCACTTAATATCATAATTTAAAAATAATAATATTTTTAGTATTTAGAATATTTAACTTTATTAATTAATCATTGATCATTGCTTTCTTTTATTTTATAATTTTAATATAAATTGAATCTTTATGTTGATTATCATCTATATATTTAAATTGGACTTCAACATAAATAAATGTCAAAAATCCAATTTATTTTTAGTAGCTAGTAACTATTAGTTAACTTCTGTTTCCCAGATGATAGCTTAGGTATTTAGTTGAAATATGAAAGATTTATAACTAAATTCTTTAGAATTATGACTATTTATTAAATGAAAATTATTATAGTCAATGTCTCAAAAAATTATACAAGTTAACACTTTTAAATTATATAAAATACTTAAGCCACTGTTGAAATCTTTAAACGTGATAAACACCATCTACCCTTTTTTTTTTTTTTTTTTAATTATGGTCTAATTTCATATTCAAAATTGAAGTAGATGTACAGAAAAATAAGAAATAAAAATATTACAAATTGTTTTCTTTACACATTGTTTATTTTTTTAATTTTCAAAAATATCAAGAGAATTTTGGATAATTTATATAATATAAAAGGGTAAAAGAGACTTCTTATATGATTTTTTAAAATATATAATCATACTATTTTATATTTAATATTAATGATCAAATTAAAAAAAATATTTAATCGAGGTTAAATTTTCAATATTAAAAATAATTATTTAAAATCAGTCAAATATAAAGAAAAAAATAAATATAATTTCACCCCCCCAAAAAAAAAAAAAAACAAAAAAAAAAAAAGGGAAAACTAATCGGTCGCACATACCATATCAGGAAATTGTAATGGTACCATGCTTTATGGCAAAATAGGGTCGGGACTCGGGGCCGCCATCTACCCTTATTACAAATAAAATAATAAAAATAATAATAAAAGAAAGAAATAGAAATAAAAATAAAAGAGCTCAACTAATAAATTAATAGATTTATTTTAAAAAACCCGTCATCAACTGGGGCCAATGAAAGAAGGAAAAGGGCTCCTCGCTGTCCAATGGCTGCGGATGCCGAGTGTGGCTGCTAAGCGAAACCCGTCAAATCAAAAATCAATTAAAAAATCACTCTTCTCCCAATTCCCTTCCTTCCTTCCTTCAGCCCTACCGTGAATTCCTTTCCTATTCCATTTTTAGAACTTGATATATTCATTTGCGAATATAAGCCCCCCTCTAATCCAGAAATGACGGGACAACCATTTCTCGCGTCCCAAACAACAAGTACAAGGCCCCAACTCCAAACCTCTGTCGACCCCGATTTCCATTTCCCACCCAACTCTTCTTCTTCTTCTTCTTCGTCCTCCACTGCTACTAGTACTGGCGCTTCCCCTCAATACTTCAACAATAACACTCCTATCCCAACCCCAGTTATCTTCGAGGCAGACATCAAATATTCGGCTGCTGCTGGCGATGATGATTATGATTTCTTCCTGGTCTCTACGCCGACCGGTGGATCGTCCTCCTCCGCCTCCCGGCCGAAACCTCCCAATAAGATGCACCGCTGCAAGACGGCTCCTGCCCTGGCGGTCGTCCGTGACCTCAGACCCCAGACTATCCCCAAACCCGGTAGTCAATCGGAGCCCCTGCTGAAGCAGGCAGCCCTCTTACTCCTCATCTACCTCGCCCTGGGGGTTCTCATATATTCTTTGAATCGAGATCATTTCTCGGGCCTGGAGACCCACCCGGTCGTCGACGCCCTCTATTTCAGCATCGTCACCATGTGCACAATCGGGTACGGGGACATAGCCCCCTCATCCCCGGAAGCCAAGGTATTCGCCATCTTCTTTGTGCTCGTGGGTTTTGGCTTCATTCACATATTGCTGAGTGGGGTGGTCAATTACGTGCTTGATTTGCAGGAGAACATGATATTGACAACGGGGATTCGGACTGCCAAGACATACATCGTTGATGTGGAAAAGGGGAGGATGAGAATCAGATTGAAAGTGGGATTGGCGCTTGGGGTGGTGGTATTGAGCATCGGAGTGGGGATGGTGGGGTTGTATTTTATGGAGGAATTGGAGTTGATTGATTGTTTTTACTTGTCGGTTATGTCTGTCACCACGGTTGGGTACGGGGACAGGGCCTTCAAGACCTTCAATGGCCGATTGTTCGCCTCTTTTTGGCTTCTTTTCTCCACACTCGCAGTAGCCCGGGCCTTCCTCTATTTGGCCGAGGCCAGGATTGATAAGAGGCATCGGAGGATTGCCAAGTGGGTTCTGCATCGGGATATCACTATTGATGACTTGTTTGCTGCCGATCTCAACAACAATGGCTTCATCAGGTAACTTTTTTTCCCTTAAACCCAATTTTTTTACTCTCTCTTTTTCCTCACCATTTTTAATGACCATTTAATTAATTAATTTATTTATTTTATGCGTAATCAAAATTTTTTAAAGAAAGATAATCAAGAAGATGAAAACTGGGACTTCATCAGTGATAAAATAAATGAGCTATTTCTGGTTCATTTGCTATTTGACTTTGACAATGTTTAATTATTTCCATTGTATTGGAGGCCTAGCATAGCAGCCCGCCCATGAATGATCCGTTTCTGCTTCATAATAATCTCCTTGTGCTTGTCATTTCTATTGCACAAACAGAAGAAATTATAGATCAGTGGTGGACTAGTAGTAGACGTTAGATTGGTCTGATCAGTTGTTCTCCTCTGAATTGAGGGTTAAAAATTGGACTACTCTTCTTCCACTTTTTATCCTCAGATTAATTCTGTGTCCCAACTTTTATAGCATGCAAGTGCCTGCCCACTCACCCAAAGTTGTCAATGTCCATGCAACCAATGAAGAAATGTCTAGGATAAGGCTTGGTTTTCTAAACAAAGAATGCCGTTTTCTTTTCTTTTTTCATCGGTTCACACCTATTTTGAAACATCATCATCATCATTATGAGTGTCAATATTTTGTCAAAAATTACGGAAATATATAATAAGGAAAATTAAATCTTGATGGAAAAAAGAAACCTTTTCCTGTTTATCAAAGTAAGCCTAATGAAATTCTGATAGCTAAGCTAGGATCTTCCCTCGTCATGACCAAATCGTATGGAAAACTAACTGTTCAATTGTTATTTTGGTCTTTGTATTTAAACAGTTAATTTATTGTGCAGTAAATCAGAATACATCGTATACAAGCTCAAAGAAATGGGAAAGGTCAGGGAGAAAGATATATTGCAGATATGTAATCAGTTTAGTAAGGTTGACCCCAACAACTCTGGTAAAATAACACTGCCTGATCTCTTGGAAAAAGTAACTCTGGAAAAAAGCAGCTAGCTTTTGCATTACAAACTGTACAAATGTATGAATATGAAGAAATTACTGTAATTGAAACTGTACAAAGTTATTGTTATTATTTATTGTTATTTTTTAATTAAGAAATTAAGTGTACATTAATGGAAGAAATTTTTTTATTTTTTTTTTTTCATCATCACAATTTGAATGTAAAAGGTTTGAACTGCTGAAGTAGCTATGCGCCGGGTCTGCCCATGACATGATTTTAAACTCAAAAGCAGAATCTGTTTTATTTTTTGGTTGCTATAGCAGCAGCAGCAGGAGGGGAGGGGATTGGGCAGTTCTTGTTCGTTGCTGCTCTCCTTCCTCTTTCACTGGCAACTTTTTAGTCCTAATTAAACAACAAGGGCTCTATGATTGAAGGATTTAGAATGCAGTATCATCTAGATTGGACTGGATCCATATGGGGTTTTCCAAGCCAAAGCAAACCAAGTCTTTCTGACTAGGTAGGGTTGGCTATATGGATTTGATGACGTCAATCAAATCTGTTTAGGGTCGTGTTCTCCGTTAGATCCATGGAGGTAAGGTTATGTTTAATAGTCTTTTTTTAACTTATTTTAGGTATCCCTCACTTATTCCTGGTAATCTCAATGCTTTCACAACTTTTAATTGTTGTCCCCATTGGATGCCTTTTAATATAACCGAACCATCTTAAATGATTATCTCTCATTTTATCTTCAATCGCTATTATTCCTACTTTATATCTAATCTCCTCGTTCCTAATCTTATCTCTCTTTATGATCTCGCACATCCATATTAGTATTTTCATCTCCGCAATTGTCATCTTCTGAACATGATTATGCTTTACTGTCCAACACTCTGATCCATATAACAAAGCTGGTCTTACCGTCACCTTTTAACACTTTCCTTTCACTTTAAGAGGGGATTTTTCGATCACACAAGACTTCCGAAATACTCCTCCATTTGTTTCACCCGGTCTGAATTCTATGACTTACATCAGTATCAATCCCTCCATCCTGTTGCACCATAGATCTAAGCTACCTAAAATTTTCTTTCTTTACAATCTTTTGTATGCTCAAACTTACTTCTATACTATCAGTTGTCTTACTTTTAGCTGGCTAAACTTGCATTTCATATTTCCATTTTGTATCGACTTAGCCTAAACTCTTTTGTCTCTAACGTTTGCCGTTACAATTTTAACTTAATATTCACTCATTTTATTATTTCATCTACTAAAACAATGTCATCTGCAAATAATATACACCACGGCATCTCATCCTGAATATGTCTAGTAATCTCATCCATGACTAGGGCAAATAAGTACGGGCTTAACACTGAGTCTTGGTGTAGATCAATCTTGATATGAAATTCCTTAATCTCTCCACCAGTCGTCCGTATAGATGTGACGACTGTATCATATATGTTATTTATCGCCTCAATATATACGACACACATTTCTTTCTTTTTCAATACTTTCCATAGAATCTCTCTAGGAACCCGATCATAGACCTTCTCCAAATTATTGAACACCATGTGCAAATCCTCTTGATCTTCTCTACACTGTTCTGTTAATTTCTCAGGAGAAAGATAGCTCCCATGGTTGATCTCTTAGGCATGAAACCAAATTGATTATCTGAAACGTTTGTTGTCCTTCTTGGTCTTCTTTCAATAACTCTTTCCCATAATTTCATCGTATGACTCATTAATTTAATCCCGTGGTAGTTCGCACAATTCTGAATATCTCCTTTTTTCTTGTATATGTGTATAAGGATACTCTTCCTCCATGCATCAGGCATCTTCTTGCTCTTTAGCACTGCATTAAAAGGTTATGTCGACCAACTTATGCCATCCTTCTCCTAGCACCTCCAAACCTTAATAAGGATACCACCTGGTCTACCCGCTTTCCCATTCTTCATTCTTTTCAGTACTTCTTTTATTTATTTCCTACTGATTCTCCTATAGAATATATGATTCAGTTCTTCCTCGGAAGTGATAAGCAGCCCCAATTGTATTTTACTACAATTGCTTTCATTAACTAACTTGTAGAAGTAGCTCTTTCAATGCTCCTTTATTTCCTCTTCTTTTGCTAACACATTTTCATTCTCATTCTTAATGTATTTAACTTGGTTTGAGTCTTTGGTCTGCCTATCTCTTGTTTTAGCAAGCTTAAATATCTCTTTTTCGCATTCCTTAGTATCGAGACGATTATAGAGCTTCTCATATGCTTTTGCCTTGACTTCACTAATTGCTTTTTTGGTTTCTCTTTTTGCTTTTTTATATCTTTCTAAGTTCGCTTCATTTCGATCATTTTACCAAAATTTAAAATGTTCTCTTTTAACCCTTATCTTATCTTAGATAGCCTCGCTGTACCATCATGTCTCTTTCTGTACTGGAACATCCCATTTGGATTCTCTTAAGACTTCTTTCCTTACCCTTTTAATACACTCTGTTACCTTATTCCACATATTATTTACACTTTTATTTACCCCCAAATATCTTCCTCTAATACTCTTTCTTTTAATGTTAATTGTTTACCACCTTTCAAGTTCCACTGTTTAGTCTTTGAGCATCTATATAACTTCTTTTTCGTAGTTCACCTTTGGAGCTGCACATCTATGATTAACAACTTATGTTCGGAAGTTAAGTTCTCCCTTGGTATAACCTTGCAATCTTTACAAGTTAAATGGTCTCATTTTCTCGTTCAAAGAAGTCAATCTGTGTCCTTGAGCGGCCCCTCTTATAACTCACCAAATGTTCCTCTCTCTTCCCAAAAACGGCATTCATCACCTTCAAATCATAAGCCACGGAAAATTCCAAAATATCATTCCTTTCTTAATTTCTATTATCGTATCTATATCTCCTATGTACTTCTATTTATCCATCTATGTCACATTCTATATGATCGTTCAAATCTTCTCCTATGAAAACTGTATCTTTTTAGGGTATTTCTAGTAGTATTTTTTCCAAGTCTTCCTAAAACTTCTCCTTATGTCCATCTCCTAAGCCTACCTGGGGGCATAAACACTAATTACGTTTACTATATCCTTCCTTAACATTAACTTAATTGCAATTATCCTATTTCCACTGCATTTTATATTAACTATATCTTCCTTTAAGTCCTTACTTACCACTATGCCGATTCTATTTCCGGTTCTATTAAGTCCCGTATACTATAACGTATGCCTAATTCTCTTAATCTCTTTAACTTTCTATTCCACCCATCTTGTCTCTTGTAAGCAAGTAATTGCCATACGTCTCATATCCATTATATCTATCACTTCCATAAGTTTCCTAGTTAGGCTTCCAATATTCTAAGTATTTAATCTCAGTCTTCTATTTTGGATTAGTTTCCTTACCCTCTCACTCGTTCAAGAAAATGTGAGGACTCTTGCCTATTTAACATTGCATCCGGGCGCCGATGCAGTGGTTCTTCCTCATTTATCACTTTACTTGAATCATACAGCGCATCGCTAAGCAGGGGACGCCGCTACGAAATTTCATTAGGTCTCAAATCCATAAATAAATCCAATAAAGTATTGTGCTGGTTGTTGACTACCTAACGCACAATTCTCCTCCTTTGTCCGGGCTTGGGACTAGTTATGTCAAAAATACCCCAACATAGGCGGATTTATAGGCTTCTCCAAACGTGAACCCAAAAAAAAAATATTATTAAATAAATAAATAAATAAAACCAAAAAAAAAAACTGAAGACAAATTAAGAGGGGCGACACCTAAAACATCCTCACTTATGATCAAGGAAGGAAGGATATACTACTCTCCGTGGTCCTTTGCCGGCTAGGGTTACGGAGCGTGCTTCGTCCTGTGCGTACCCAGTGGGTAGCGGCTGCGGACTTCCACGTACCAGAAGGAAGGAAGGATATACATGGGTTGGGAGTGTTGTGACAGCAAAGCATTCATTATATATTTAGAGCAAACAATATTTCTACCGGTATATGTTTTTTAATCGGAGGAAATTCTTTCCTAAAATATCCAATAATTAGGCCATGAATTATTAATGCATTAATTGATGTATGGGAAGCCGGGGATAGCTTTTGTTTTGTTAGATTCTAATTTCTGAAACAACCTTTTGTGATTGAGGTGAGGTGATTTTTTTTATATTGACAATTAATAAAATAATTGTTAATCTGCCGTTTGTGATAAATTTTTTACTAATATGCTGTTAATGAAACCGCAGAATTATACTATACTTTCCTATTTCCTTGAAAATACAATACCATTTTGCGATTTTTGGTTATGGATAGAAAATTTGAAATCATATTGTGGTTTTAGATTTAGGTAGAAACGGCAAAATGCGATTGTGATTTTTGGCTAAGCTTAAAAAACGTTTTGATTTTGCAATGTCTCTCTCTCTCTCTCTCCCCCCTCCTCCTCCTCCTTCTCCACCGCAGCTCTTCTCCACTGACATTTCAACCTACATATTTATATGTTTATGCGAATATACATTCATTCATTCATTGTTTCATATTTATTCTATGTTTTCTGCTCACAGAAGAAACCGCAAAATAGTTTTGCGATTTCTACCCTACAGCCAAAAATAATAATATGATTCTACGATTTCATTAATAGAAAATTGACAAAAAAAAAAAAAAAAAAAATTATTATGGATAGCAGATTGAGATTGGTTGGTTGGTTGGTTCTAGGTACGATAAAAAGGCGTATATGCCTGTCTGCCTACCAATTTCTTCTTAAATGTATATAGCGGTGAGCACTCTCCAGTTCAATATTAATATAACCCCCCATTATATAATATAATATGAGCAAAAGGGAACAAAGTGATTAAAGGGATTTATATTGTGGCAATCGAAGAGACTGTCGCAAACTCTATTGCCCGAAATTAAATTAAATTAAAATTAAAATTTAAAATCTATTTCAAATTAGCAAAAATTAAAATGAATAATGTCTTTTGCGCACGGTACTTAATTAATTCTTAATTTGTAGGCAAATCCATGTTTCTTTATTTTGATGAATATATATATATATATCTATGATACGTAGGTAGCAAAGCATGTTTACATACATGCATGATGTAAAAAGTTGACTATAATAATAAATACAAATTCGGAAAACATTAATTTCAAATAAATATTATATATATATATATATATTGCATTTGTAATGTGGGTTCCAAGAGTGATTAGCGAAAGCCAAAACATGGATAACCTTGCCTTGGTTATTTTCTAGTTTGCCCCAGCATATGTATTATTCTCCGATGATGATATTGTATAGTCTGAACTTATTAATTTGATGTAAACAAACAGTTGTAGGTAAAAAGAAAAGAAAATAGAGTGGCTTTTAAAGAGTTTCCTTCACCAAGTTATATAGGGTAGAATTGCCAAGTCAACCACTACTACGAAACTTGCTATGACTACTGGGTTTTGGATATATATATATATATATATAGATATTTTTTAGGTTTTGGATGAATTTTACTCGATCGTTTGGCTACTGGCTAAGTATTTCTTCCCATTTGGTGTTGGTGCAGTTGTAGCCAGATAGGGTCCTCACTTAACCGTATATATATATTTATTTATTTCTTTCTTGATCCATGAATTGATTCTCTTAATCAACATATTCCTGGTTGTTTGCACCAATGGTTATTCATTGGGAAGGAGATGGGGCAAAGTAGTCAATAGGTTTGGTAGGTGCGTGACCAACGTCTCGATTTGTCCTGATTAAGTTTTTTTTTTTTAAATAATTTTTTTAATTATAAAAATACTTTTATTTTTTTAATTTATATATGTTGAGAAGCTAAAATATTAATTTTTTTAATGATAGAATAATGAAGTTTTTATGGGTTCTAAAAGAGAGAGGTCTCCATATGCACCTCATTGCCATGCCTGGTTACACAACTAGAATATATATATATATATATATTAACTAGAAAATATCACTATAACTACGTGCTAAAATGTTGTTACCATTATTATAAAACAAAAAGTTTGAGGAAATGTAGTTTATACCATTTTCACTTTATTTAATTGTCCTTTTAAAAATATATATGTATGATATAATTACTTTTTTTTTATTCATTTAAAAAAATTAAATAAAAAACCAAATGATAATAATAAATAAGATAAGATAAGATAACAATAAAATAAGAAGGAAATTACATGCATGAATAACTATACAAATAAGTTTTGGATAGATGAATACATGCAATTTTCAAAATTAAAATCAGGGAATCGTAAATATTATTGGATGAGGGAATCAAAATACCTAGATTATCAAAAGTTGAGTAGTTATAATAAATTTTTTAATATCAGGAGGTTAATTAATTTTATTTTAAAA
>QLOD02000010.1:416162-423662 GCA_003260245.2 Sideroxylon spinosum
TTAAGTTAAATTTTAATATCTTAATATTTTATATTATATTTATCGACTTCAATTTTAATTGAATTTAGTTATATATAAAAAAAACTTATTAAATATGTACAAACATAATCGTGAATAATTTTTCTACTGTTCGAATTCAAATAAATGGTGTGTTTGGAGTGATAAAAAATGATAAAATATGAATTCATAAAATACGTGTAGTAAAATAAAAAAATAAATGAATTTTAGAAGTTTTTAGAGATTATTGAAGTTTTATAATACTCCGGATGCCAAAATAAGAGAAGTAACATATTTTTCAAATTCACCAAAAAAAAAAAATAAAGTTACGTTAACGTGGCGAACCGAATTTGAGCGAACGTGATCAGCTTCACCCGTCAACCTCATGAAGGGGCAGAACTCTCGTAATTATACGGCCTTGACTGACATAAGAATACACACCCCCTACACGTGAAATGGGATCATTGGAATAATCAGACACCTATAATTGTGTCCGATTATTTTAATATTTCAACAATAGACAGCTGCCTAGCTTGGAGCCCAAGGACTCTTATTGACCATTGCCAATATTTTAACACCTGCGAGTAGTAGTCGTCCAGTGGATAAAGCTCGAATGGGTTTTTGCTTTGAACATTGCTCAAATTACGGCCATGTACACTTCATTTGTCATATGCTTGATTCCAAGCCTATCCACCACATCATAAATAAATAAGAACAATAAATGCTGGTTCAAGTTTATAATGAGCAGAGTTTGATTAATATATATATTTTTTTGTTTTTGCTTTTTTGATTTTGGCTAATTGTAGGCAAATGGCGCGCACTGATCAGCTTCGTTCACGAAACTTGGATTATTACCACAATTTCACTTCCCCAGTCAAAACTATGCTTCTAATCACCCGACAACAAATGAAAGAAAGAAATGGGAAGCATAAGTCTTGCAACAACAAAAAGTTCTATAAATTGTTTTACAATAGAAAAAGCTTTATAAAAAAAAAGTTCAACTACCCACAAGTAATCTCAAGTGTCGTCTAGATTCTCTACAAACAGGAATGACCATCCATTCTAACAAAATTTGTTGCATACAAAGAATGAGATATGCTAATTCACAAGTTACAATCACCCTTGGCAATCAGCAAATGGTTTTCGGGAGAGATGTTAGATGGGACATACTTGACAAGCTGAGCATCTAGCCCCTGTTCCTTAACCCACATCAACCTCCCCATATCAATAATATCTTTGCACATAAAACCAAGCATGGCCCTCTCCACAGCCTTCATATCCCTGAAAATTTCTTCAGCTCCCCATGCACCGTCACGGGCTTCCTTCCCTCTGTAAAAACACCACAAATATAGAATCACATTAAAATTCAGTATACACATGGGCACAAGCAGAACTTTCGCACACAAAAGGGGAGGCTGACGTCACTTTGTTATGTCAGCTCAATGACATCAAGGTCAGGAACTATTGGATTAAAATTCAACAATCTAGATTCATTCTTTTTTTTTTTTAAATTCTAAATATGTTAATGAATCTGGACCATTGGATTTCAAAACGGTCCCTGACCTGATGTCCCTAGCCCCTGAGTCCTCCTCACACAGCGCCCCCCAACCCCCCCCCCCACCCACCAAAAAAAAAGAGGCAACCATTTGATGGAGTGATTTGCCAATTAAAAAGAAAACCAGGCCTATTTCCTTATGCAATTCATGAAGATACATTAAATGATTGCATTCACTTGAGAACAAATGCATTATTACATGATTTGTTGATCAGACGTGCAATTAACACCACTAGAAAGATCTGAACTATGATCTGCATCAACTGCCCAGCTAGTAAACCGCGTAATTGCATGGAACTCTTCTTTGCTTATTCCCAAATTTGATAGATATCTCTTATCTGCAGGGCAGATACAGTATATGGGTTGAGTCAGAAATGATATTTTTGAAAAGCAAAAGAGTTATACATCATCTTGCAACAAATGCTTATATTTGTTAGGAGAAACTAGGCAAATAGATTACTTATGTAATGCTTCCACTGGCAGAGATGGTGGCAGCATGTTGCTATAGCTAGGCCTCTCAGGTAACAACCACCACTGCATGGTGCAACATTACGTTCATTACATTGTTCCACAAGGCAACATCTTAGAGTCATATCTGCAACAAGGTCGCACTTATTCTACATGACTGATGCAGTCGTATAATTTCAGATGATCGGGAGTAATTTACTAGAACAATTGCAGCGAATTTCCAAACTTAGGATTTAAGCACAAGGTAAATAGAGAGAGGGAAAAAAAAAAGTTGATTACCAGTTGCAGCGCCACAAAGATGTTTACCAATTGCCAAATAAGGAATTCCTTGCAAAGAGTCAACGGCATTTAATTTTAAATCCTCAACTGCAAAAGTTGAATATAAATTTAATAAGTAATGGTAAGTGCAAGCACTAAGCAAGAACATTTTTTTTTAGATAAGCAACAGTTTCAAAGAGCTAACAAAAAGAGGAGCAAATGGTCCACAGAAAAGAAAGACATGAAATAGAACAACAAAGAATTTAAATCGATAACCAAAAAAAAAAGGTAAAAAACAGGCTCAAAAAGATCATGAGCAACAATCAGTCCAGTTTAGCTTACTCAAGAACAAGGGAGTTCCTCTAAACTCTAAATAACTGATCTTGTGATAATTGATTTTGTCTCAAATGCAACCAAAATCATTAGATTTATCTCCACAGATTCCAGCATGCCTTTCTAGCCATAGCACTCAAATCAGAGCTAGGACTGCACAATTCCAAATGATTCTAGACCTTTCACGCAACAATCAGTCCAATTTAGCCCAATCAAGAATAGAGGAGTTCCCCTAAACTCATTTATAACTGATCTTGTGATATTTGATTTTGTCTCAAATGCACCCAAAATCATTAAATTTATCTTCACAGATTCTAGCATAACTTTCTAGCCAAAGCACCCAAATCAGAGCTATGACTGCATAATTCCAAATGATATTAGCCTCTGATAAGTGGATCAGAGCAGGGTGAAAAATCCCATTTCTTATTTGTGGATGACTCCATATTCTTTATTGCAGTGGATATGCTACAGTTGGACCATCTTTGTTTTATAGTAAATAAATAAGAATTTTATTAAAAGGCATCAAGGGGATGTCACCCCATTACAAAAATAACCTCCAAACTATCAAATAGATTTACATGGTCTCAACAAAGAGCAAAAACTTGTGCAGATCTGGATTTCTACCCCTGGAAAGTGAAGTATACAAAGTAGAAAAAATTTAGGCTATCTTTGTTGCGTTATATTATGTTTAAGAAGATGTATCAGGCTCAAGAGTTATTCTTGGAAATTTTGAATTAATATCAGTTGGGAATATAAGCAATTTGGATGACCTAACTTCAATTATAGGATGCAAAATTGGTAGTCTTTCTTCTCTGTATTTGGGCTGACTTTTTGGACCATCTTTTACAAAGCAAATAATGAATGGGATGGAGGGATTGAGAAGTTTCAAATAAGGTTTCGAGGGAGGAAGAAAATTTACATCATCAAATAGTGCCAGAGTCACTCTAATTATGAGTATCCTGTTGAACATGCCAGCATATATATATATATCTCTTTTCACAATACCAATGTAAGTGGTTAGGAAACTTGAGAAACTACAAAAAAAAAAAATTCACATGGTGGAGTAGATTAGAAATTTAAACATCATCTATAGATTGGAATTCTGTGTCTTCCTTGAAGGGACAGAAGAGTTGGGATCTTAAAGTTTAAAATTCTAAATGAGGCATTTAGGGGAAGTGAATTTTCGTAGATTTACTTGTTTTAGAGAGAGATTTTGGAGAAAAGTGATTTCTTTAAATTTGGACTCTCTTGAAAAGAATAGAATGCTACTAATGGGAGTAGATATCACTGATCTAGTCTTTGTAGGAAAGGCTGCTGTCATCGATGGACCAAAAAAAAAAAAAAAGCTAAAACGAAAAAAAGCTGGCTAAAAGTTACCAACAAAGCTTGAATCTTTAGAAGCGGGTAACGGAGATTGTGTAAATTTTGGAGTACCATATGGTTGAATGCAAGAAAATTACATGATTTGTTTCCCAAAATTTTTGAATTGGCATAAGAGAAGGATGCTTTAGCGTTTGAGTATTTTTTCTATGGTGGGGGGGTGCTATGGTTTGGAATATTTTATTTTCAGAAGAATATTCATATGATTAGGAGTTAGCTAGCTACTAGTCTCTCAAATAAGTATTATTTGAAATGAGATGAAGAGGACACTTCGATGGAATATATCAAAACCAGAGGTTTTTCTGAAGTAAAATTGTATCATGATCTGCTAGTGGGAAATAAAGCGGTTTTCCTTGGCTAGAATTTGGACATTAGGAGCTCTTCTAAATGTGTATGTGTGTGTGTGTGTGTGTTTTTTTTTTTTTTTTTTAAATCCGTGGGGAAAACCTTACTATTGATGATCTTAGAGTGGGACGAAAAGTTAAAGTCAAATGGTGTCACTTATGCAAACAAGATGGGAATCATCTCTTTATACATTGTAAGTGGGCCAAATAATTGTGGGACTTAATTCTTTCATCTTCCAGTATGTATTGTGTTTTCTCAGAGGAAATCAAATAGATTTTAATAAATGTGGGCTAATCAGGTGAGAAAAGGTGGAGAAGGGTGTGGAGAAATGTTTCTTGTTGCTAAGTGTGGTTAATATGGAGTGAGAGGAATAGAAGATCGTTTTAAGAGTTAAGAGTTTCTTTTGCATAGATTAAAGAGTTTATTGTTTTCTAGGGAAGGGTCCAGATTTAAACAGCTTCTTATCTTCTGTTGGAAACATGGTTATTAAGATTGTTGAATTGACTAAGGTACTCTTTGGTCTTGTTGTTTATTTATCACTATAAAAAAAAAAAAAAAAAAAAAAAGATTGAAAGATACCAATTATATTATTTATCTACCATTTATCCTCGTTACATAAGCTGAACAAAGATTATGAAAAAAAAAAAATGAAGGCATGAAAGCGATCTACTAATACGCATAAACCATGGTCCAAACAGCAGGATTCTGAAAGTCTTACTATCAATTCTCAAACGTTCTAATAACAAGCTCTCTTTCTGTCGCAAACTTCGATCAGCCTTGAAGTAGAATTTTCATGCCAATAAAAAGCAAACAAGTTCCCAATCAGTCTAGGTTTAGATAGCAATGAAGCTTAAATAAATCATATGCTCCAATACTCAGCCACATATATTAACTTACTAAAAGTACAAATGAACTTACCTTGAGTTTGTATGACTTTCTCTCAACAAGAAAGACCTTGTTGATTCCATAACAGTCAGCGAGCATTTGTGTCAAGTAACCCCTCCCGGCTCCAAACTCAACTACTGCAGGGGCATTAGTATCATCTCCAGACAGGCCATCACATATGTTATGATGCCTTGGCAAATCCACAGCAGAACTCCTCAACACCCCAAAACTTTCTAAGTTCCCAAGAATGGAAGCCTGTTGCAGAACATGCTTCTCCTGAAATGGTAATTTCCTGCAAAAAAGAAAGAAAGAAACAAAAAAAAAGAAACTTTACCACAAGTTCCAAGTGGAAACAACATTTTTTTGAATTGGTGAGTTTGCATACTTGTCTACTTCTCGATTAATCCATATACCACAAGCTTCCGGTATCTTGTATGAGTCTTGAATATCTGTACAAATTGACGCATGAACAGACCGAATTTTACTAATTAATTTGGAAAGCTCAGTTGCAGTCATGCTATACACGGCATTCCTCTTCATTTCAGAGGTGATTGTACCCAATGCCTCAAGAAAGGGCTTACTCAAGGCTACAAAATCAACGGGACAGAACATATCCTCTTCGTTTCCGTCTTTCTGTTTTTGTTTTCCTTCATCATCATTGTCATCTTTGCCAGCATTGATGCCCTTTTGATAGTAAGGTTGGAGTGACAAGGACTGTATGTGTTTCAGTAATGGGCATTTTCTAATATGTCCTTCCAGATTTTCTTTAAGAACAGTGCTAGTAAAACAAAATAAAAAAATAGCGTTAAAAGGAAGAAAAAAAATAAAGAAAAATAAAAAGAAAGAAAAGGATGGTGATACATGGACATTCTGGGTAGCAGCAGGAAGAAACGAAAATAAAAGAAAGAGGAGAAGTGAAGAGAGGGTTAAGAGATTACTGAGAAGGGTCGATTGGGCATGCAATCCAATGACCATCGGACCTCGCGGTGTGATTTCCACAGAACCTAATCGGTCAGTGTTCAAAAATGGAGGAAAATCAGCGATCGAACAAAGAAGACAGAGATACTTTCCAAAAAAAAAAAGAGAGGAGACAGAGACTGGGGGGAGAGAGAGAGAGAGAGAGAGCTTACAAGGAATTAGTGATAGAAACGTTTGCACAGAATCTCTTCTTCTTGGGGAGCCAGAACTGGCACCGCCTTTCCATTCCTGACTATTTGGGCTCCAGTCTCCTCCTATTCGATCACGACCTAAAATCCTTTATCGACGCGGTGGCTGCCAAGCCCAACTCCGGCGGTAAAGAGAGCTTTTTATCGCTGGCGCAGACAAAGCAAAAACACAACCAAAAACAATTGAAAATAAAAATAAACTTAACTTCTTTTTTATCAGTAATTATAAAAAAAAATACTTAAGAATGTAAAAAAAAACCTAACCTTTTATTATTATTATTATCAATAATCATAGAAAAATGCTTAAGATTACAAAATATATTTTTATTTAAATATTTGTTTGCAATTACTTATTTATTTATTTTTACTTAAAATGGGAATAACACACCTAAAATATTTCAAAACAAAATCAATTAAAAAGGGGATTTGAGAGCGGATATAATAATGCTATTTTAATTTTGTGACTTACAATTAGAATCGTTAGATTAAAATTTAACAGTCCAGATACTTTTATATTTTTCTTAAATTAAAATGATGTGAATACAATTAGATTGTTAAATTTTAAATCTAACGATTTTAAATCAATGTTATTGGTCAATCTTTCCCATTTCATATTTTAGAGTGATAATGTATTTTTCGTAAGTTAAACATATAATTATTTGTTTTATAGTTTTACTCCAAAATTATGTGTTACAATAAAAATGATTAGCACCAACAACATAAAAAAATAAAAACTATCTTGAACTAAAATGATCTTAGCATATAATCTAGTCAAACAATGAATAGTGACGATGAGTCAATCCAAATTAATGTGTATTAATACGTATTATTTTATATTCATCTCTTACACTCGTATTAAAAAATTACAATATAATTCAAAATAATATCTAAAATAGTTTATAAATCCTAAGATTCAAACTTTGAATTGCACAAATAGTTTTATAATAAACATAAAGGCCAATCGAGTTCGTATCAAATTTGATGATTTATAAGATTTTTAATGGTTATTCTTTTGGTAATAATTATACTTAAAATGAAAGGAGCTATACAACACAAAATGTAATTGTTACGTACGTGCAACATATTGCACTTTATTGCAACTGCATAAATTAT
>QLOD02000010.1:431162-434981 GCA_003260245.2 Sideroxylon spinosum
CGTCCAGTCCTCCTGAACCTGAAACTCCGTATATATAGCAATATTTCTGCCTGCTCTCACCTTCAGCTAGCTTTGACATTTATCAGTAGTTGTAGTCAACTACTTCAAAGTTTGATTCCTTTTCCAGGCCACACACACAACACAGAGAAAGAAGGGAAAAGAGAAACATATTA
The DNA here is from genome assembly GCA_003260245.2 of Sideroxylon spinosum. NCBI lineage: Eukaryota > Viridiplantae > Streptophyta > Magnoliopsida > Ericales > Sapotaceae > Sideroxylon > Sideroxylon spinosum. The sequence continues at coordinate 431,336 of QLOD02000010.1, forward strand.
ATTGGCAGCTCTCATCAATAGACTCATTAATACGATTAATGGATCGAAATTCTAGGTTCCCAGTTATAGTACTAGCTGCAGTCTCCTGTTTGCTTCTCTCTTTGTCCATCTCTACCATGGCTCATCGATCACTCAAAGTGGGATTCTATCAAAAAACTTGTCCATCCGCCGAGGCAGTGGTGAGAAAAGCTGTGAGCAAAGCCATGTCAAAGCATCCAGCCATAGCAGGCGCCCTCCTTAGGCTGCACTTCCACGATTGCTTTGTGAGGGTAATTATTAATTCTACATTTTGACCCTTAATCAAGACTTGATAATTGATCTCTCCTCAATTAATTTCCGTATTGATTTTGTTATACTGTTTTAATTAATTTTGTTGTTGTTGTTGTTGTTAACTGTGTGAATAATTAATTAATTAATTTTCAGGGTTGTGATGGTTCGGTCCTACTGGATTCAGAGCCAGGAAAACCAGCTGAGAAAGAGCACGAAGCCAACAACCCAAGCTTACGTGGGTTCGAGGTGATTGATAAGGCAAAAGCCAAAATAGAAGCTATGTGCCCCCAAACCGTGTCTTGCTCAGACATTCTTGCCTTTGCGGCTCGTGACAGTGTCTTCAAAACTGGAGGGGTAAAGTACGCCGTGCCAGCTGGGCGTCGCGATGGGCTTGTTTCTGTGAGTGACGAAGTTGCGCAAAATCTACCCCCACCCTTCTTCAATGTCAGCCAACTCCAAGACAACTTTGCCCGAAAAGGACTCTCACTCGATGACATGGTGACGCTCTCTGGTGCTCACACACTCGGTGTCTCTCACTGTTCGGCCTTCTCAAGCCGCCTTTACTCCTTCAACTCCACTCACCCACAAGACCCTTCCATGGACCCAAGGTTCGCTGCATTCCTGAAAAGAAAGTGCCCAAAGGCATCAAGCAGCAATGGTGCCGGCCCAGATCCAACTGTGTTTCTTGATTCAACCCCAAATCGCTTGGACAACAAATACTGAGGGTGTTTGGAGTTATATAAAATGATATAAATTTGTAAAAGTTAATACCTCGTGTTTTGTGCAGTGAGTAGAGTTTTATCTCGTAATTTGTATTTGTAGTGATTTGTAGAGTTTTGTAGAGTTTTGTATTATTTTTGAGGGACTCCAAACAGACCCACTATGTTGAATTGAAGAACCACTGCGGTGTTCTGACTTCAGACCAAACATTGCTGAGTAGCCCTTCAACAGCTAAAATGGTGATACGCAATGCCAAATATGGTTCTGAATGGGCTGCCAAGTTTGCCTCTGCTATGGTGCGCATGGGCTACATTGATGTCCTCACCGGCACACGGGGTGAGATCAGGAAGAATTGCCACTTCGTTAATTGATCGATACTTATTGAGGGCTCTAATTCTGCTGCGATATATTTCTCAAGTACTTGGAAATAATTAACTAAACATATAAATTGATAGTGTTCTTTCCCCATGGAGTTTTATTTTTTTATATTTGATTATTGGCTGATTAATATTGCTCAAGTGTATTCATGTACGTTCGCAATTATGTTAATGAATAATGCTTAACAAATTTGTTTCTGTTTGATGCCCCATTTCGTTTCACCACCTTTTATAAATTTATGCTTTTAAAATTACTTTCTGCAGTAGATATTATTTGTTTAGTGTAACAATAATCAAGATAAAATGAGATAATTTATGGATCGTAATTCATGCAGTAAGATAAAAAATAAATTATTTTTAGAAATTTTTAAAATTTTTTGACCTTTTTTTATGCGTCAAACCGATCTTTCATATATCTTTCATATATATTATCATAAATGTATAAATATTTTCAAATATTAATTTTCATAAACTAAATTCAGTTACCATGTGCCACGTGTATTTAGCATTTTTTGATGGAGTATTTTAACATTAATTTCACTTTCATCCTCGAAGCTATAAATTGGAGTTGCTAGTTTATAACTACATAAATAGCATGTAATCAAGTTTGGGTTTAAATTTGTCGATTCCATTCATCTATACTTTATACTAATAGGATGAGAATATATACATTCTTTTTTGAGTTTCTCTTACTTTTTAATAACTTTAATGAATAATAATATAAAATGAAGAAAGCTAATAGAGAAATGTATTTATCTCCATACTAATATTCTGTATTATTAAGAAAGGCAGCAGAAACTTTGATGTATTTATGCTTTTAAAGTCATATTTTAATTGGGATTATTCTTTCTCTCTCTCTCTTGATAAAGTAGATAATTGCTTTAATTTAAATATCAAGGATGTAAAGAAATAGTGAAAAAAAAAAGGGATTAAATTAGGGAAAGAATTAAATGTAGGAGAAAGGGATAAAAAGGAAGAAATGGAGAAGGAGCAACTCAATAATTGTATTTTTTATGCTTAATACTTTATTCAAGAAAATTTAAATTTGAAGTTAATTGTTCAAATCGACGGTATGAATTCTGGTGACCACAAAGTTGGATATGTTTAGCATCGGTAGTGATATGCGAGGACAAATGTTGAGGTATTCTCAGTGATGAGGTGTTGTAGTGGAAAAATTTTATTTTATACCTAACCCTTAAGCATAAATAGTTTTAAGTTGAGGTCAAATATATACTTAAATTAATCATATGTTAAATTTACCATACAAAGATCGGTGTATCACATAGCAACAATTACGACCTAGTACATTTTTTTAATAAACGCAGTAAGATTTTAAGTTTTGGTGTTCGTGATCAACAATTTTCTACTATACATAACACTTAGGGCCCGATTGGATAGTGCTAAAATTTCAGGAGAATAAGTTTTAGAAGGGTATAAGATAAGAGGGGGTATTATTTTTAGAGGGTTGGCCTACATTGATGTTATATTTATTGAGAGGGATAACTTTTAACTTGGTTTGGATATTTTATAAGTAAGAAATGGTGAATGATAGAAAAAGTAGTCAAATGACCCTTTTACCCTTGTGATGTCCCAAACTTTGTTACCCATTAAATTAAATATTAAATTGTAAAACTAACTTTATTTAATTAGACAATTTGAAGTTGTATTGTTTATTTCATTGAAAATTTAATTTTTCATAAATTTATTTAAACAACTTTTTTTTAAAATATTTACTTTTAAATGGTTGGTTATTATCGATTTTTTTTATTATCCAATTTTTTTAATTATATTTATTTTAACTTGTTGGCTTATCTATTATTTTTTTACTAGTATTATATTTATTTTGATAAACTTAACAATACTGTTAAAGATGGTTAAAAAAAGTCAAAAACAAGGGATTTAAAGGAGGTAGCTTTTGACTGGCTCTAGAGGTGCTCAAAAATTATCTCTTAACGGTGGAAAGCTAAGGGGGAGAGAAACCTAAGAGGAGGGTAAAGTTTGTCATCTAAATAATGGCTTAAGGGGCCCGATTAGATGGTACTAAAATTTCAGGAGATAAATTTTAGAGGGGGTATAAGATAAGAGGGGGTATTATTTTTAGAGGGTTGGCCCACATTGATGTGATGTTTATGGAATGAGATAACTTTTGACTTGGTTTGGATGTTTTATAAATAAGAGGGGTGAATGATGGAAAAAGTAGTTAAATGACTCTTTTGCTCTTGTGATATCCCAAACTTTGTTACCCATTAAATTAAATATTAAATTACAAAACCAACTCT
>QLOD02000010.1:479447-494553 GCA_003260245.2 Sideroxylon spinosum
TAAAATTGTTCTAACAGAACAAAAAAAATTGTTCAGACGGTTTTCCTTTCCAAAACATTGATGCTAAAATTAAAAAATTTCACTATTCATCTCTAAAAAACGTAATTTAGTAACTGTGTGCCAAACGTCAAAAAGTTTTCCAAATCATATTTTTTGTTATTTTTCGTTATTTTTTGTCACGCTAAACAAGCCGTGCTGGCTTTTAATTTATTCGAGTTCAGTTCAAGTTATTTATATTGAACACAAGCTCAAGTTCGGTTCAAATTATTATATAGGTTCAAGTTAGACTCGAAAAAAAATTAGGCTCAAAATCAATTTGTAAATAATTTGATTAAGCCAAAATGACGACGTTTTAATTTTAAATATAATTAATAAAAAATAAAAAATATATAATAAAAAATTATTAAAAATAAAAAATCTATTATAAAAAATATATAGATCTATATAATTTTATCGAACTGACTTGTGAGTTTTTTAGTCTAGTTTTTCTAAGCTCGAGTTCAAACTCAATTCTCAACAAATTATAAATCAAACTTAATTCGAGTTCGTTTTATTTATAAATAGAATTCAAGCTGAGCTTTTCTTTAGCCGAGTTCGAATTGGCCAAAAGAAAAAAAAAAAAAAAAAAAAGAAAACTTGTTTCAATTCCACCCCTAGCCATTACTTCTTAAAATTGTGTAGTTGCTATTATAAATTTTTTAAACTTTATCATTATTCAGGGGTATTTGCTATAATAAAAAATAAGATAAAATGAGATAATTTGAGGATTCGTAATTCGTACAGTGAGATAAAAAATAAATTACTTTTATAGATTTTTAGAGTTTTTTGGTTTTTTTTTTTTTGTGTGTCAAATTGGCCCTCATTTTGTTAAATTGTGGTACCATTTGAAGTTAAAAAAATACTAATTTTTACAAACACGAATTATGAGGTTATAAATTTAAAATTTTTACTCACTGTACGAAGCACGAGATACTAAATTTTTCTAATTTATACAACTCCAAACACAAGTTATAACAAGTCATTATGAATTTTTTTATATAAGTTAATAGCATTATATTTAAATAATTCGCATTAAATAATTATTACTAAATGCCTTAATTTAAAATATATGAATAATTTTTTATTCATTGGGCCAATTAAGGGCCATTGGCGCGGTGAAAAATAAAAAAAAATGGTAAAAAAATATGATTTTGGAAACTTTTTGGCCTTTGGTTCGTAGTCACCAAACCACGTTTTCTCATAGATGAATAATAAAAATTTTTAATTTTTGTATTAATTGTATGAAGAAAAAAACCGTCAAAATGGTTTTTTAGTACCGTTGAAATAGTTTTGTGTTATAACTTTTTGACTTTTATAGTAGCTGTTTGGACGAAATGAAACAATGGGGAAACCATCAGAACAGTTTGGTACTTTTTGTCAGGACGGTATACAAAAAACAGAGAAAATAGGTATCATTTGATTGTTTAAGAATTTATATTGATATTCCAAAAAAACTTTTACCCCTCCGATTAATTCTAGTTGCATCAAACTTTATTAACTTCTCAAAATTTGTTGGTGCCCAAACAACGGAGAAAAAGCACCTTCAATTTTGAAAAACGAGTGCAACCAAGGTCGGTCCGTGGGCGCCCGGTCAGAAATGGCGACCGTTCAACACCGTTTCGTCGGGGTTATAAATTTGACTCTGTTGTCCATATTTGAAATATATATTCGTTCGAATTTTGATTTCGATTATTTAACTAATTTATTAGAAATTACTTACCAAAAAACTAATTTATTAAAAGTTAAATATTAATTCAAAAAAAAGTAAAGTTATGTTTGAAAATCAAGAGTTTTAGTAGTAGTTTAAATTAAGGAATCATTTGATAGCCTTCAACTTTTGTATCAAAAGTTAAATATTTTACTAAATGCATATTAAACTTTTTTTTTTAACTAAAAATTGAATATTTTATTAAATGTATAAGATTTTTTTCATATTTAAAGAAGTTATAATTTTTTTCAAAAATTAAATATTTACCAAGCTTATAAAAATTTAAATTTGTACCAAGTTTGCAACTTTAAAAGACATTACTAATTTTTTAGTTGTTAAATAGAAATTATCACTCCCAAGCGTAATAGACATGAGTAAGCCTTTGCTTGGAGGACGTGAATGGAGAAATTAAAATAATTAAAAAGAGTGGGGGAAAGGAAGGGAAGGGAACAACTTAATCAATTTATTTTACCTCTAATTAGAAGAAAAAAATAGGTACAAAATAAATTGACTTAAATTTATATAATATACATTTATTATTTTATTCTTAATAATTTTATCTATTTTTAAAATAAAAAATAAAGTAATATATTTCATTTAGTGTAAAATATATTTTAAAATGTAATAATTATTTTTTATTCCCCTAAGTTTTTTAGGCAAAAAAAATAACTGCTCTTCCCCATACCTTTTTCCATTTATTCCAACTATAAAGGATTAATTAATCATTTTCTCCCTTCATCTCCTCTCGTTTATGCTCAAGGAGAGAGAAGGAAAAAAAAAAGAAAAAAAATAAAACATTATCTATGAGAGAAGAGAAAAAAGAGAAATAATAATAATTTTCTTTTACTTTGTTTGATAGTTTGTGGGTGAAAAGATAATTTCTTTCTTTATTCATATTTATAAATTAAGAAAAAATGAAAAAAAAAAGAATTGAAAATGTCTATTGTTATTTTGCTGTTATACTTTTATATTATCAATAAATAAACTTTTTTATATTATCAACAAGTAAAGTATCAGCACATAAAGTAAAAAAACAAATAAATTAAGAAGTGTTGCACGAATATATAAATAATAATACTGAAAACAAATTTAACAATGAACGCTGCTATAAAAAAAACATATATATTGAAACAGTTGAAATACATATATATATATACATATATATATATATATATATAAAGATGAAACTAGAGTCTTGAAAAATGATTGAATAAAAAAAAAAAATCATAACCTTGAAACGTTATTGAACAATAAATAAATAAAGGATGTTGAAAAAAAAAAAAGAAACTTACTTAGACAGTGAAAAAAATTAAAAAAAAAACTTAGAAATTAAAAAAAAAAACTTACTTAAATTGTGAAAAATTAAAAATTTAAGGAATGAAAGGATGAAATTTGAGACTAGTAGTAAAATCCTACCAAATTGATGAAACTAAAAGAATTTAGTTTGTATCAAGACATATTTATAATTTTTTCTTATTTTTGTTTTATGGGTAAACGTATCATTATAAAAGTTTCATTAAATAATAATTCTCTTCTATCTATTTTTATCCATTTTTGAAAGGGCGGAATTTTTAAAAATTAATCATGAACTTATATCCCTATTTTTTCTCATATTTAAAAAAAAAAAATCTCACAAAGAAGAGTTGAATTTTAATATCCTTTTATTTATCTTTATTTATTTTTTCGTTGCTCTCCGTCCGAACGGCTGTTAAATTAGTTTCCAACCCTTGGACTCTCTCCTTCTACTCTTCCATAGAAACACAACAGAAGGAAGTTGGAAGATGCTGAGAGAGATCGATCAATCCATCCATCTAGGCTTCTCTATCTTATGTTGGCCCTGGATGGGTATACATGGATCGTCAGGACTATCTGTTCTATGTAAGTGCTCTCTGTAAAAAGGCCATCTATCTCATCTCCCGCCACATCTTTTTCCATATGTTCCGCTTATGGTTTGTTCTTTTCTCATACGTGGATAGGCTGAAATTCTCCTTCATCTTTCTGATCATTTCATTTGTGCTACTCACATTTTAATATTTTACCATTTTTGGTGTTTCCTTTTTAATTATTTACCATTGTTTTTGGTTTCATCCTTTTTTTTTTTTGATCGTTGAAGTTGAATTTATTTCCCTTTTTACCCTAAATATTCTCAATTTTTTTTTTCATTATTATTGTGACTATCTTCTATATTTTGAGAAACATTAGGGATGGTACTCACTAGGATTGGGATCACTATCCGATTATTTGGTTTTTTTTTTTTTTTTTTTCCTTTCATTTAGAGAAAAAGTTGAAGAGAATTGAGTTGGTTATTAAATCTCAGGTCTCAGTGCCTTGTTACTGTAGTTGAGATCAATTCAAGTGAGGGAAGCTTAAACCTTTGTTTTGACTTACATTGGATGCGAAGGATCAGCTAAACTTTTTTTTTTTTTTTTTTAACTTGTTATTTTCTAAAAACCTAGCTATTATTTTAAGGTTTCCACTTCTTAATAATAAAAGTGAAGCAATAAGAATAATTTGCATGTCTTCAGCAGCTAAGTCACGGACCTCATTTTGAGCCCCCCGCCCCCGCGGGGGAAGAGGGGGGGACCGGCTTTAGTAACTGTAGTGCCCACATCTGGACTGAAAGAACCTAGTGGAAATACTGCCGGTATTAACAGGCTGGCTGATGAGATGAACAACATGAAAGTCAGGGATAACAAGTTACTCAGCCTTCTACTCTCCCTACATCTTTATTTAGTGCTGTGGTCCACTTTAATTAGTTATATAACGCTATGCTAATGTTTTATAGGAGATGGAATCAACCAGGGTTGATGGTAATGGAACAGAAACAGGTCACATTATTGTCAAAACTGTATGTGGTAGAAGTGGCCAGCCAAGACAGGTAACTTTGATATGCCATCAATTGTTTTTGAACCATTAGATTTCTCTACTTGAACTTGCTGCTGTGAAGCATATGTAATTCTCTCACAATTGCAGACTATCAGCTCTACGGCTGAGCTGAGCATGCTTTTGGACACAAATCATTTGGAGTAGTTTTTCAAGTTAGTTATTTGATGGGTACTGGACTCGAACTCCTACTTCTGTGGTGGGTGGATGGTAGAACAATGTCATTGTGTTGATTAGTTTAGTCCAATTCATGTTCAAGTCAGTGAGTTATGAATTGAAGTTTACACTCAAATCCTTTAGGTGCTGCTTAGATGTGTGTCCGCAGGCTAAGTGCTTAGATCTTGGTCTTCTGCAATACAAAGGTTCTTCGGGACAAGAGGTACAAGAACCAGGAGCTGCAAACCATGTAACTTCTAGACCCCGCAAACCTTGTTGCTTTAAAACATTGTTTCTTTTCTACAACTGAGAAGGTTGAACTCTTACCTTAACCCGGTAGTGGATTATGTCCCCGAGACCGTTCATCGAGTGATTAAGCACGAAAATATGATGAACTAAAGAATGCCAATTATTTATGTTAAACTACACACTTACCAGGTATTTGTTATTCTTTCTTCATGATGTTGGTATTAGATTTGATTTCATCATCCCTTTGAGGTGTCTAGTCTAACAGTTCATTGTATGCTGTATATGCTACCTCCATTGTATGTTATGTAGCTTTATTTGTCTTCATCATTTTACTACTTTTGCCATTGGTCTTATGTACGTGCTACTGCAGTTTAATTTTTGCTTGCTATGCCTTAATATTTAACTCTATCGATATTATTGATTAGTGCTGTATATTTATTAATTGATCCTATTCTATACTTGTTTTTGTTGCTTCCAGGTTTTTAAAGGTTGCTTCCAGGTTTTTAGAGCACTGGCATACACTGATGGTGATAATGGAGTGTGCCACAGGGACATCAAACCTTAAAATCTATTGGTTTGGTTTCAATTATGCGTATGTATATGTGTGTATAGGGACTGGAGGCGGTTATTCTTATCTATATTTCTATTTGTTGAGTTTTACTGTGGAGGTGTAAGGATTATTCTTATCACCCTGTGCATTGTAATCTTCAGTGTTAATCTCTGGCTATCCATTTCATTAAATACCATTTCAGAAAAATTACGAAAAATACGCACTTCATTAATATAAATTGTCGGGTTCATCTAAAAAAGTCTTCAATTTTGACAAATAAATGTTTAGAACAGTCAAAAAAGAAGCATAATAATGAAAGGCCCAATAACTTTGTTTCCCAATTTTTTCGCCCAAAGATTCCATTCAAAATCATAAGAGCGTGAATCGGAAATACATCTTTTTATTTGGGTCATTGTTGACAAATTCTCACCTCATACATAAATCTTCCTTGAACTTTGTTCAAACCAATGTTCAACGCCACTAGTCCTCTCCAAATTTTTTCTCATAAACATACCATCAAACAGAACTGCTAGAAACTCAAAGCAAATTGCAACTTCCTCAAGTAACATGCTGAGATAATACGAACGCGTAATGACATTATTGATCTAAATGGTAAGCACTATTACACCGTGCATATCTTGGTGGACAATTTAAGAAGCCCAAACCCACAAACCAAACCTCAAATAAAATTGACCGAAAGCCCAAACACTCAAGAAACAGCTGCCAAAAAAGTCAGCAAAATAAACAAATAAATAAAATAAGCTCTTTCATTTGTGTTGCATGCAGTGCCGCTTCTATTTTTGAACATCGAACGAGTGCCTTCACTAATTATTAATTAGTTGAAATTTATTACTCTCTCCTCCAGTGCCAATGCAAATGTAATTTAAATAATATTGGTTATGGCTGCTATCTTTTACAGCTGGAGGTTTCAATCCATCCCTTTCTTGATGAGTTTCATGACCCAAATACCCCCCTGCTAAATGGAGTGTTCTTTCCTCTTTATTCAACTTTAAGCCGCATGGTAATGACTACATTCTTTGCATTGCCTTCTCTGGCAGATTTATCTGACTTCTGATTGTTAACTTTGGCCCTGTTGTTACTCAGAACTTAAGGTAGTGCCAACGGAGAAGTGGGTGAGGTTGATCTCTGAGCATGCAAGAAAGTGACGTGCCTTCCTATCCAGGTGTAGAAAACGAGTTGTCCAACTTTCAAGTGATTTTATGGAAGCTATTTTTTTTTTTTCTTCCCTTAAAATGTTCTTTCGCCTTTTTCAGTGTTCATCTTCTTTGTTTCTAGCAGCATAAGAGTCGAAGGTTCTGCTTAATATGTTTCCAAATCTTCGATGGATATGTTGACCTTTGTCTCAAGACAGATTGGAACTTTGTTCTCTTACACATGGTTGACCGTGTTTCTCAAGTGTATTGTGGCAATAGGATGCCCAGTTGAAATTAAGAAGCCTACCACCTCAAAACCATTATAGACACTGGAATACGGACTGCTTCACTGATCATTCTCAAGAACAGAGGGAAAGAAATCTCACTGAAAATTCTGTGGGTTGCCACTGCAATATGGCTCAGTTTTTTTGTGTAATCAGAAAGAGTTTTGTTGATTGGGATTGCAATTCCTGAGAATAGTGGTTTATTATTATTATTATTATTAGTTGGCTCTTTTTTTTTTTTTTTAAAGGAAAAGAAAGTGTAGAGCATTCTAGTAGCAGGGTTTGGTGAGCTCGGCCCCTCCAATGCATGCGCCAATAGAATATGACCCTTTGAAAGAGAAAAATGATGCACTTGCCAATTTCGCTAGATCATAAATTTATGAAAACACGGGTCAGTCTTGGCTTCTGAGGAATAACCGCAAAAGCTATCAGATAGATATTACTTGAATTTGTCCCATCCAAGTAGAACTATAGAAGCATTTATTTGGGAACACTTTTTGGGTGAAAATCTGTCCCACGTAAATTGAAAGTCCCCCCCCCCCCCAAACACCATATTTCATCTCATATCTAGTGTTAATGTTTAGAATCTTTACAAGCTAAATTAGCTTATTAGGTTATCCCCAAAATTGAGATTTGAACACCGGCAAACTACCTTAGGGTTTTAGAGTGAACGGCTTCCTAAAGTGTGTGTATTTTTAGTTCGTTTGGACTGAATAATGTGTTTTGAAAAGGGGGTTTAGTTTCGGAGTAGTAAGTTGAGGAAATCTATGAAAAATTTCTAAATATCATCCCAGAAAACTATTCTCGAGCTTCTCCGGATGATCATGCAAATAGCATACAGTTCACAAGTACCTTTTTGGACGGTGGGTTATTCATTTGCTACTAATTTCCAATGGGATCATGAATTTTCTGATAATTATAAGAGAACATATAAGAAATTACTGCATACCCAATATGGTTATGGTTATACATATATAAATATATATATGCATATACACACATAGCCGTTATCATGACATACTGGAATGACTCTTTTTAGCGACCCATGGGGGGCACGAGTAAGTGTGTGGAACTGCAAAATGTCCTTGATGTGCCGAAAAAATATTCCATGGAATTCCTAAAAACGGTAAACAAATAATAATGCCAATATTCACCACTGATTTTATCGTCATGCAACTGCACTGTTGGAGTTTTCAAAAGTTATTTTTGATAAAATAAAACCACAGCTTAGTTAAGAAGGTTCCGGATGATAAAACTTGAGGATTGTTTATCATGCACCATTTATGCATGACATGGGACGATGGGGTTGGCGTTTACCAGATTTGGAGCCAGACAAAGTGAAAGTTATGGGAAGAACATGGGGGAAAGCTTATGGAATGCGCACTCATCTGATTTTCTGTAATTCAGTTTACCTTTTTTCCTCAACAGCCATATGCAGACTCCACATTATCAACAACCCCCCCCCCCCAACCAAAAAAAAAAAGAAACGATGTCTAATATGGAATTGGTCGGTTCCGAGAATAAGAATTAGAAACAATTAAAAAATTTGTAAGGTGCAGATGAATTTGAAAGAACTCCCTCTCTCACTGCTACTTCTTATTATATATACCTGTACTCCGGCCTTTCTGATTCCGCATGCTTTCCTGATCAGCAGCTACACTACTCTTGTAATTAAGTTTAGCTAGCCCTTGATTTCCCAGTTGCTCTTCCCGGCTAGTGCTGCTCACATCGGTCACATAAAACAATGAAATTTTTTAATCCTTTTTTCCACTTACCCTAATTTAACTTTTGGGTACTACCGTGTTTAATTAATTCTGATCACAGCGTACTCTCTTTTCATCCACTTGTTCGATAGTGACAAACTAAGCAGCTTCACCTTGCTGAAGTGACTGAATTAATTCTCTTTGTAGTTCAGCTGCTTGACCCATAATTCAGCTGACAATGGTTCATTCCAGGGTGTCGTCCTTTCTAGTTTTTTACATTTTCTTTGGTTGCTTCATTATTTGCACCCATGCTAGGTTTCATTTTCACCACCGCATGAAACACAGGCATCATCATGATCATGCTCACGCCCCCGTCTCCCAAATTTCACCACCTCCTTCACCCGAGCCTTCTCCTTCTGATCCAGCTAATAATGACAGTTCTAGTATTGGTGTTTTTGATGTTCTAACGTTTGGCGCTGTGGGGGATGGCACCACAGATGACACAGAGGCCTTCAAGACAGCATGGGACACGGCCTGCCACCTGGCTGCTTCCGGAGTCCTCCTTGTCCCCTACGGTTACTCCTCCATGATTCAGTCCACAATTTTTGCTGGCCCTTGTCAAGGCGGTGTTGTCTTTCAAGTAATATTGCATTCATGTCCTCGATTGTTAGTCTTCCATGTTCAAACACAAATTCTTTTATATATATGGCTATTGATGATTTATCAAATGCGAAGTAGACTAACATATTTTGGTAATTAATTAATAAATCAATTAATTAATTTCGTGTATACCACTTTAATTTGTATGACCGCACGCATAGGTTGATGGAACTCTCTTGCCACCTGATGGACCCAACTCTTGGGCACAGAATAACAGTAAGCGCCAGTGGCTTGTCTTCTACAGAGTCAATGAAATGTCGCTGCAAGGACGTGGTCTCATAGATGGGAAAGGAGAGAAATGGTGGAATCTTCCTTGCAAACCCCACAAGGTACTGAGTTCTGATCATCTATTTATTCACCAAGGCTTCGTTTGGTTTCTTTTTTTATTTTTTATTTTTTGTTTTTTGGTTTTATTTTTTATTTTGAGCGTATTTTTTATTTTATATTTTAAAAAATAAGAAAAACAATTTAAACGTATTTAGTCACTTATATTTTTAAATTTATTTTAAAAAACAGAAAATGAATTTACATATGAAATAAAATATGATAAAAAATCGTTTAGGCGTATTTAATTCAAAAAAAAAAAAAACAAAGAATATTATGTTTCCTTGTCTTGGAATTTTTAAAACAAGAAACACATAAAAAAAAAAGAAAAAAGAAAATAGAAAACAAAAAATTAAACTAAATGCCATCTATATGTTTTTAATTTACTGCGGCTAAAAGTTTGTAATTTAGTTATAACGGGGTACGTTAGTTTACATTATACGTATGTACACAGGGTGCTAATAGGACTACGTTGCCGGGACCATGTGATAGCCCAATTGTAAGTGACTCCACTACTTTGCTTTCGTGTATATAGAAATATATTTACTTGGATTAATAGTGTCAATCAATCTATATATCTAATTAATTTGGCAACAGTACTGATCCCTGTGTCTACATTAACTTCCTGATTTTCTGATTGACTCATTAGGCCATAAGGTTCTTCGTGAGCAACAATTTGGCTGTAAAAGGACTAAGAATCAAGAATAGTCCCCAGTTCAACTTGAGATTTGATAACTGCAGGAATGTCCACGTTGAATCAGTTCGCATAACCGCTCCTACTTTAAGTCCTAATACCGATGGGATACACATTGAGAACACAAGCAATGTAGGAATATATGATTCAGTAATCTCTAATGGTTAGCCCGGTTGAAACCTCCAAATATAGACCTAGCTCCCCATTATCTATACGATCCTAATACAACTGTGAACTTTTTTTTTTTTTGGGGTTCAGGTGATGACTGTGTATCAATTGGATCGGGTTGTTACGATGTAGACATAAGGAATGTCACATGTGGACCTGGTCATGGAATCAGGTACGCACATCTGATCATAATTATCTGAGCTAGCTTAAAATCTTCCATCACATTTCACCCCCCCTTTTTTTTTTTTTTTTTGTGTGAATGTTTTTCCATTTTTCTTCATGGATATATCCAGCATTGGTAGCTTAGGAAAACACAACTCTCGTGCCTGCGTTTCCAACATCTCAGTTAGCGACTCCGTGATAAAGCACTCTGACAACGGAGTGAGGATTAAGACATGGCAAGGAGGTCATGGAGCTGTATCTGGAATCACCTTCACTAACATTCACATGGATAATGTTAGAAACCCGATCATAATTGATCAGTTCTACTGCCTCAACAAAGGTTGCACCAACCAAACCTCGGCAGTACTTGTGTCGGACGTACTTTATATGAATATAAAGGGAACATACGATGTCCGTAGCCCACCAATGCATTTTGGGTGCAGTGACTCAGTCCCTTGTACGCACATAACGCTGTCGGACGTGGAGCTTCTTCCTGCTCAAGGGGAACTGGTGTTAGATCCCGTCTGTTGGAATGCTTATGGAGATTTGCAGACGCTAACAATTCCACCCGTGTCCTGCTTGTTGGAGGGCTTTCCTCCATCTGTCCTCGAAAATGACATTAGCTATTGCTGATCATCATGTATTGCATTGGGTTCCAACTATTAAAAAATTTAAGAATCAAATGCAATTAATATTTATGTATATGTCTATATATTTGAAAGAGAGAAGTCGTCATGCATGGATATGTATCATGGACGTACATTATGGAGGAGGATGTATTATTATTTTATCCTCCTCCAATATAATGAAATTAAAGGCTTGTCGTGAATGAAGAAAATTTCCTACGTTAATACTTTTATATGCATATATAGATCTTCATTTTTCAGTTTTAATTCTGTTGCTAATATGGCTACTCTCTATTTGACTAAAATCCCACCACGGGAGGGGCTCCATTTATTGCCTCCATCCACTTGAAAAGGAGAAATATATTTTTTTTTTGAAAGGTAGAAAAAAAGGAGATATATTATCTTCTTATAGAAAGCTTTCAATAACTTGATACTAAGTTTTCTAGATAATTAGGGATTGTTTGGAGCAATTATTTTTGGAGCAACAATTAATCACAAAAATCAATATACATAAAAGTACTTAGAGTGTGTTTAGAGTAATAGCTAATTATAAAAAATTAGTATATTTTATTTGTTTTCCCTGTACAAATTTTGGTTTCAAACATACCCTTATTATTTTAGAAATTAAGTTCTAAATTCATACTTTATTATGGGTGTGTTTGGAGTGATAAAAAATGAGATAAAACGTAAGTTCGTAATACGTACAGTGAAATAAAAAGTAGATAAGTTTTAAAAGTTTTTTAGAGGTTATTGAAGTTTTCCTACACTCCAAACGAGACCTGTATTTTATATATATATATATATGTACAAAACCATCTGGTATGTAAAAAATCCTGAACAAAATTGAGTGTTTGTAATTGCTTGGAAAGAAAATCTAGCTTGAATGGGTCTCAAAGTGTCTGTACATATTAGAGAGGGATAAGTATAAGTGATGCCACCACCTAAAGCAACAGTGAAAATTGAAAACTAAAAATTAAGTGAGCGCTTGATTACTAATTAAATTTGCGGTTTCTGCAATTGAATTTGGTGGCATGACAACGAAACTATACTGTTCTTACCAGAATCCACTCAACTAACTGGGTGGATTGAGAGAATTGCGCATAAATAATAGAGGAAGGTCGGAATTGCCGGAACACAAAAACGATATGATTTTTTGCAATCTGTCCAAAGATGGAGATGCTCAAAATGCCGGAGCATAGTGTTTGTCGAGACCAGTACAACGTGATCGAGCACATAATTATACCACGCCGGCCGACGTGGCCTGACAAGATAGGTAATATTTGTTGGAATATCCTCCGGAAGATTGAAGAATTACAATTATAGTTTATACCACCAAATGTTGTATAATTATAGTTTGGCCGACTGAATTTTAAAAATTATAGTTTGACCCTAATATTTTCTTAAAGTTTTCAAATGACCCCCAAGTTTTGGTTAATTACAATTGGCTCAGGACTTTTGAGAAATTACAAGACTTTGTTGCACATGTTTGTTATTTTCTCCCCTTGGTTTGTGTACCATAAAAGAGGAATGAGTGAAGAAGATGGTATCATTTGAAAGTCTAAATTTTAGTAATTTTCGGTATTTTTTTACTAATTTTTGATGGGTTTAGTTAAGCAAGTAGTAATTTTTAACAATTTTTTGTAACTTTTGGGTATTTAATAAAATTTTGTATAATTTTTGGTAATTTTTGATAACTTTTAAATTGACAAATTTTTGTAACTAAGCAAAAAAAATGACAAAAATTAGTAATTTATCAAACACTCAAACAGTAAAAGTTTATAACTTTTTTTTTTTTTGGTCAAAAATTGAAACTCCAATCGGTGTCAATGCTTATGGTGACTTAGAAAAAATTATGTGAAACTCTTCGTTCAAGAGAGAGAGTAAGGTGAGGTTGTATATTTAAAATTTGAAGATGAGTGAGCGTGAGTTGTATAATTTTAAAAATCCTCCATACATTACTTGTTTGATTGTATTTTTGGTCAACCCATAATCTTAACAACCGCATCTAAAAATTTTAAAATCTTATTTAAAATTAAAGAAACCCTTTTTGATTTCAATTTCATCTCCGGTTCAAGTGATTATAACAATAAAATATTAACAAAGGGGTAGGCATCCACACCGGGTGAAAAGAAAACGGAAAGATGCTGGTACCAGAGGCAGAGGTTACTAAAATGAATATATGTTTTTTTTTCATTTTTCTAATTACACGTTTAATGTAACATATATTGCCTTTTTGTTTCTCATATCACATATAAAAGACAATGTGCTCCTTGGCTATTCACAAACTTTCATCACAATTAAAAAAAAAAAAAAAACTTTTTAAATTTAATTCTATTTGAAAGTATTTTTTGTAATTTTTTTATGAATATAAATAACATATTTAAAAATTACAAAACTCAATAAAAATTAAAAATTTGATTGAAAAATCATATAATGAAAGTCAAAATGAAAGAAAAAGAAAAATTAAACTAACGGCTGTTGAACCACTCTTATTACATATTAACTGTGATGATAATTAATGACGCAAAAAAGGTGAGGCTTATTGTAAATGCAATTATTAAGAAGAGAAGCTGGCAGGCAGGAAGGACAGTCCACTGTTTATTCAATGATGACAAAGTCATGATTCTAACTTTTTAACGATCATGCGTGTTTCTGTATCGGAGGTTAAGAAGTGAATTAAAAGTGAAAAGAATTAACGTGAGAGTAACGTGTAATAAAATTTAATTAGAAGTAAATATAATAATTAGTCAGTTTAATTTGTTTGATTGATCAAATAGGTCCATAATTAGTAAAATACTTACGGTTCTCAAAAATGGGGAGAGACAAATTTACGGATCTATCTAGGATCATAAATTAATCACCGAACCAATTAAAGAGGTGTTTGATTGAGAAATAATTGGTAAAAAGTACAATAAAAATATAAAGATATGGTATAAAAATAATATATGATAAAATTTGATTAAAAAAATTATAAAAAATTAATAGATTTTAGTTAATTTTGGTAAAGCAAACATCTCCAGAATCTTTTATTACATGCATGGTTCTCTACTAAAATAAATTATTAAAAATAATTATCAAAAAATGCGATAATAATATTTATGTAAACAAAGGGCACCTTTTCATTAATATTTTTTATTTAAAATACTAAACTCACAATTTTTTATTTTTTAACAAAATCTTAGCATTAATCATCATTCATATATTGAATTAATAGAGGATGATTCGCGAGCACTGAATGGATGAAATCAATATAAGTAGAGTTGCGTGCTCTGAGAAAAGGTTACACTAGCTAGTGAGTCGGTGCACGAGCTAATTATATATCCAAATGCCACCCACAAAACCAAACCGACCTTTAAGATTTCACGCCCAGCCAAGCCAAGTACTCTTTATCTTCAATTCCCACTATCATTATTATATTATATATGTATACAAGGAGGAGGTGTCGTATAGATTACTCTGGAAATGGGTCCTTAAATTAACGTTTCTTTAACTTGGAACTTTTCTTTCGGTATTGGTTGATACTACTGCTTTATTCTTTGGGGAAAATGAATACATAAAGAACGAAAAAGACACTAGTAGCTCAAAACTGAACTTGGGTTTTATCTGAACTTGAGTTGTACCAATCTCAACATAAGGTTATAGGTCCCCTAGCTATCCTTCCCCGTCCATTACAGTTACATACCACTTATAAGTAACTTCAGTATCCATTATCTTTATCAGTACTGATCAAAAGACAGCGATATTCA
>QLOD02000010.1:641770-655939 GCA_003260245.2 Sideroxylon spinosum
TTTTGTGGGTTTTTTTTATTTTTTTTTGGGGGGGGGGGGGAGGTTATGCTTTTTCAATTGTTCCTTGACGCGCACACAGATTCAAATCCCGACTATCCGAACTAGGGTTCCAGTTGGCAGTTGGTAACGGCTTTTTTTTTTTTTTTAATATATTTTCGTAAGTAGGATTTTTCAGGGAATCCCTACTCAAGGAAATTCCTGTAGTAGGGAAAAGAACGATAATATTTTCCTTTTAGTTCCGGCAGACTCCTTATCAACTTCCGTAAGTTGGGATAAGTCAAAATAAATATTCTATATTTAATAATCACTCTTAACTTCCATAAACCATTATTTTAATTCATTTTTTTCCTATTTTTCATTTAAATAAAACTTTTAATTGACATTGGAAAGGATTTTTTTTTTTGGAAAATAAAAACAATAGATAAAAAATTTAATAGTTAATATTTTAATGTAGAATCGGATGATTTAAGGAAGCTGCTGGAGAGTCAATTAAGTAGGGAATTTCTAGTATAATAAAGTAGTAACTTTTAATATATTTTAAAAAATTGATTAGAGAAGTTGCTGTGGGTGCCCTTATAATCTATTCGTTATCCGCACGGTTAAATACTAAGATTCAATACCGTCCCCTTTTTTTTTTTTTTGGCATTTTGAAGCGCTGCTCAATTCTTCGCAGCAGCAGCTTTAAGGAATAAGGAGTCATGTCACAAGGAATTTTAGAAGTGTCAGTCTTAGGTATTTTATATATCTTTTAATTTATTAATCATATATGATATGATATTACCGATAAAAAATATATATATGATATGCTAGTTGTGGATATATGATTCTCTGCCACTTGGTACCATAGACTCAGTCCCTTTGTTACATATGCACACGTGGATGCTGCATGTAGTGTGTGCCCAAATCTGGGATTAAAAAAAAAAAAAAGGGTCGATGATTGCAGACTTCCAAAATAACCCTAAAATAGCTAATAAAGGTGGATGATAAAAAAAAATTTATTGAAACCCATTCAAACAATTTCCTGAACAATTGTTTTCAGTGAGGCTCATTTGTTTCAGTGTAAATGTTTTTTTGGAAAACACTTCATGTTTAAAGAAACTAATTTTCAAAAACATGAAAACAAATGGAGCCTAAGTCTTACTAGAATTCATAATTTTTTACTGAACTTTTTTTTTTTTTGTCCGTTCAATACTGTTGCACCATATGGGTTGACTGGTTCGAAGACGTAAAAGAAAAACTCCCATTGGTTGTAAGTTTTTGTTGTCTTTTCAATCCAAAATGTAAATTACTGTGCTGATTAGCGTAATTTTTCCTATGTATTATATTATGATATCATAATGCACTGTTTCGACTGCGAAACGTGATCATGATAAGGTTGGGTTGAAGACCATACTTAGAACAAATGTTTTTGAAATCAATCGTTCTTGTCTAGTTAAATCAGGTCCATCTTATGCAAAGATGGATACAGAAGTGGGCTGTTATTCTCATCTATTCATTAAAACAAAAGGGCTGGGGCATTTGGTTAATGCTAGTCTCCTGAAAAAGGGGTCTCAATGCTGTAATTTTAATACTTTGTGATGATTGTAAATAAATAACTATAAATTTTTGAAAATCATTGTTGCGGATCCCATGCACTATTTTTCATTTGTTTTCCAACTTCCCTTGACTGCTGATAGATGTGTTTATAGATGTTTCATTTATTGTACATTTATAGTTTTGGATATTATAAATTTTGGGACCTTTACTTGTTTTTCTGTCAAAAAATCATTAATAGAGCTGATGATACATTTGAATATGCACCCATTTGACTTTCAGATCTTGATTCCTTTTTTATTTATTTTTTTTAAATTTAAATTCTCAAAAGAGAACAACAGGATTGACGTTTAGCGCAGGAAAAAGGGTTGAAGTGTCTTTTGATAAAGAAAACTATCGTGATGCTTGGTTCCCGTCAATACTTCTGGAAGATTTGGGGAACAACTCTTTCTTGGTGGAGCACCAGAGCTTTGGGAATGGTGATAAGGTTGTGCTTTTGAAAGAAACTGTTGATTCACTACATATTCGACCTCCTCCTCCTCATTTGAAGGATATAAATTTTGTTCTGTTGGAAAAAGTAGACGTTTTTTATGATTTTGGCTGGTGGAGTGGAGTAATTACTAAAGAACTTGCCGATAAAAGGTATATTGTCTATTTTAAGCATATAAACAAGGCCATGGAACTTACTCAGTTGGAATTGAGACCTCACTTAGACTGGATTGACGGAAAATGGATTGGTGCCTCTCAGGTATAGCCACTTTCTCTTTCGGGGACCCAATGTTTTTGCTCTTTTATAGATTTAAGTGCCGTTTCGTTCTGTTGGCTGGTATTGGCCGATCCTTGCCCCTGCTTTTTTTTTTTTTTTTTTAATGGGCCCTTCCAAAAATTTCTCGTTACTAAATAGGGATGATTGTTATGTTGCATGTTTTCCTGATTGCTTCCCATGTCCTTTCTATATCATCCATGGGCAAAATTTTACCGAAGGACTGGGGAGAAGATGTGTTTTCCTTCCTGTCGATATTGTGCCTATGGCAAGAAATTATACTCTTTTCTAGCATGTTATTGCACTATTTATTCTAGGTGGAATTGTTCGTCACACATTATGATGAATATTATGAGTTTGTATTTGGGGTCTTATTAAGGGGTGTTTGGTGCACCAAAAAATACCAGAAGTTGCAAAAAGTTATCAACTTCTTCTAATCAAAATTCGCCATATATCATTTTTACGTTAACTTTTTTGTACTTTTAATTTACTGTTTTGCCATCCAAAATACGCCCTCAATGGTGTTACTAGTTCTCTGCCTTGGTGAATGCCAAAGAAGGGGGGCTTGCAGACCCTGTATTCAATCCCAGGTTCATCCTCCCTCGATTTTCCACCATGCATGGAGGCTCACTGCTCCTTGGAACTTTGCCAAATATTGTTAGTCAGGTTGGATAATGACTTGACAATACTGTACACATGGATGGCATCTATGAGATTAATTCATAGATGAACATATTGTTTCTCCATTGAGAATGATCACAAAGATAAAGATAATATTAGCACATTGCTAAATCATTAAGCACTGCTGCAGTGAAGATTAGAGCTTTATTGTGACTAAAGTTGGATTTTTTGTGTGGTAGATTGGTTGATTGGGTTTGGTAATTTGACCCGAGAAGCTGATTATCTGCTTCACCCAAATTATAATAGGAATGATATGGGATTTTACTAATAAAACTTGAAATGGAAATGTGATGGGTGGATTTTGGTCATCCCAGTCTGAACCCACCGTGATTACATAATAAAATATTTGAAATATCTCGTTTATGTTATACTAGTGCACACATAGTAATTGATCAAAACTGTAGTGTACAAATGGTATCTGTTAATAAGGGGGGAAAAATTGTATGCAAACGCTGTATTTTTATATCATGTTTTATATTCATACAATTTGTATTATTTATCAAAACTGTAGTGTACAAATAGTATCTATTAATAAGGGGGGAAAAAAATTGTATGCAAACACTGTATTTTTATATCATGTTTTATATTCATACAATTTGTATTATTTTGATTATTAATGAAAATTATTTTTTTTTTAAAATCATAGTGGGTTCAACCTGCTAAGCCCAATTATTTAAGTGGACTAGGTAAGGAATGGGGGAGTTCAACTTTTCATGGCCATAGGGGTGAGTACGGGAAGGTTTTTTCCTAACAGGGTCGGGGTAGCTTTATCTAAACTCGCCCCATACCGACCCTATTGCCATCCCTATGGCTGATAGGGAACAGCCCTAAAACCTGCCTGCTTGACTTGATCAATGCCATTGTTTTCTTAGGAATTGTTAACCAAGTCTATGTTTCTTTAGGAATTGTTAACCAAGGCTATGTTTCTCACCGAAGAATGTAGGGAAAACATAATTTTGGGACAATAAAACTCCTGTTTCTTGAAAAAATTCTAAATTTTAGGGAAATAAATTCCAAATTTCTTGAAAAATGTAGGAAAATAACTTCCAGGATTCTATTGCAGAAGTTGTTTTCCGGAAGTGAGAGAATAGTTTTTAATACTTGTATGATTATGTATTTCATTAACAGAATTATTTTCATTTTTCTAACCAAACAACTGATAGCTTTTAGGGGAAAAAAAATTAAAAAAAATAAAGAAATTTTCTTCTTCACTAATATTTTCTAGATTAGAAAGTTTACTTTGAATTTTACTTTCCAGTAAAACAAAAGCAGCATAAAGTTTGATTGATTAGCTGAGAAAGTTTTATTTATGTATGATTTATTTATTTTGAGTTGAGGAATCTTAATGCACATGGAAATTTAGTTCGCTAGTCAATGCAAGGTGACCTAAGTAATGGGTTTTTGTTACAGGACATCATAATCCCCTCAGATTATCAAGAGCGTGTGGGCCATGCCTGTAATGCTGCTAAAAACACTTATATGCCAGTTCAAAATCGGATTCCCAGTTCAGGTGCTGCAAAGGATAATTCTGAAGAGAAAACTCTGTTTTCCCTTAGTAGAGGGGAGAATTTGGCTGAGCAGTCAACTTCTTGTAATGGAAAGATTTCAATGAGAAAGAAGACAAAGCAGAACCCTATTAGTGATGTTTCACATTCACGGCCTTCAAAGAAGTTAAAAGAAGTAAATGCAATTGAGATACAAACACCGAGTAAAGAAAATCCTTCTTGTTTTCCAAGCCCTCCCATGGGAAGCGCTGGAACTGATTGCTTAAGTCAATCCACAGTAAGGGATCAGCCTTCTGCAAAAACTCAGAACAATTCTCAGGGAAGGAAAGTTGTGAGTCAGGTCTCTGAGCCCCTAATGACAATTTTGATCCTCCTTTAATCTGAGCTTTAATCAAGAGAAAGAAGTAAAAACAAAAATGGTACAAGCCCGTTTGTTCAGTTTTTGTTTGCACCTTGAAGTTTTTAACTCCGTTCACTGCTATCATGGATTAGAGCATATGCATTATGTCATATGCTATAAATAATGTTCATCAGCAACTCTGGTGTTATTAAGTGCATGGTTTTAGTTAGCACTTTGCTTGATGTGTTTTAGTGAATGGGTAAATATTATATTTACTTGCTGAAAATATTTTGAATTCAAAATAAGTCGCTGCCTGTAAGTAAATGATTTTTTCAAAGGGCAATTTATTTTTGAACTCAAAAGGTACTAGTGGTCATTGCATAGGCAGTGATCTAATACCAATATATGATTTCTGTGCGCTTGTGTGGATAGAGAATGAGAAGTGAATTATCCATGAGCTGGGTGAATACTTTAACCTTTCCCTTTCTTTTTCCCACTTTTGTTTTTTTATTTCCTTCATGATCAGGTTGTTGTTTTTAACAGATGCAGCTGAATAAACAACAGAAAGTTGATGAGTCAGACTATCATACAGCTGGAGATGTCAAGAGGAGGGGAAGACCAAAATTACTAGTTAAAAGGCCACAACCTTCTGAAGGAGGTATCAAACAGCTTCAATTTGAACTTTGTTGATTAGATATATATTCTCAAGCACATAACGGACAATAATCTGCAGGTAAGAAGGGTGATGCAAGTGCAAATACTGGTGAAGAAGTTGATGATGAAGTATGTTTAACGAAAGAAATCAATAGTTCTGTCATCCTAGGTTTACCTTGTAATGCGAGGACAAGTCTACAATCTAAAAAACCTCTTCAGTTACCAAGTGAGGAATCTCTGAAACTGACTAGTGATCAAAAGAGTCAGTTAACTGATCCAGCTAGAGATGTAATAAAGGTGAGCAATGCACTAAGGTTTCTGTGAATACTTAAAGAGTGGATAAAAAGGTAGTGTCTGGTGACAGAATAATACAAGTAGATGCAACATGGCTTGTCTGGAATATTGTTCTTCAATGGCATGATCTCTGAGAAATTGTCGATCTATTATTTTTTTTCTTGTCTTTTATTGAAAACATTTGTTTTTGATTGATTTGTTCTTTTATTTTATTTTAGTTTTTTTTAAGCGAATAATTCAATTGACTTTATGAACTCTGACTTTGTTGGTTTTGTTTCTGTACTACATAGACTTTTTTTTTTTTTTTGGAAGGTATGTACTACATAGACTTGCTGATTGAGAATTTCGCTCTTAATATTGGAAAGTTGCCTTTGGGAAAGAGGACTGGACACTGGAGGATTCATTGCATATCATTTATAGGACAATATGCCACGGGGCTACTGTTTGAGTATGAGACAGTACAGGCAACAGAAAATAGCATTGTATTGTAGGGTTCTAATTGAGCTAGCAATTGCTTACATGTCTGTAATGATTCTAACAATAGCTTCATTTGGTAAGACTCCCCTACTAGCTTTTTCACTGGCTTTTTGGTAGCCTTTTTCGTCTTATATGATTCTTTTTTTGTACCAAAAATTGATTTCTTTTTGCTTCTGGTAACTTTTAGGCATATTATTCACATGAAAAAAAAATGCTTTAAAAAATTCCTTAAAGGGAAACCGAAGATTTCTTTTTTTTTTTAAACCTGTATGTGGGTTTTCGTATTTTTAAACATATTTTTGTATTTTTTTTTTTTTTAAATGTGAGTAAGATGCCTAATTGCTAGCAAAAGCAAAAAGAAAATCATTTTTGGTGGGGGGGAAAAAAGTCATGTAAGACAAAAAAGACCATCGAAAAGCCGGCTAAAAAGCTAGTAGTGAAGTGACACTAAACAAAACTACTAAATTGTCTTTTTGTTATTATTAGTTACTTGTGCTTTTTGCAAGTTTGTTATCAGTTATTTTTGTTAGGTTGTCTTAAGCCTATCTCATCCCTAAAAGTTAGTTCATTGGATGAGGTTTTCCCTCATACATATATACTGATCACCAACCTCTTCCATAATCGATGTAGGACGCTCTCAACAATCTCCTCTTTCACACATTAGGTCATGGGTCAAAGGGAGTGACAATCCGTTCCTTCCAATGGACATAGATTATTGGTAGACCTAGGCTTTGATACTAGTATTAGGTGACCTCTCTCATCCCCAAAAGCTAACTCGTAGGGTGAAACATTTCTCCACACTTGTGTACTTACTACCAATCCCTTCCACGACAGACGTGGGACATCCCAACAATGTCTTTCTTTTGGTTTGGCCGACCTCATTAGGCCTATCATCTCACTTGTAATGTGATTGATGTATGGAGGCTTTGTTCGCAGCTGGTACTACCAGTTGAGAGGCCACTACACTAAATTAATACTTTATTCATTCTGTTTTGGTTCTTACGTTAAATTGTACAGATGATGATGGTTCTTTCTTCTGCAGGATATTAATCAATTAAAGGCTGGAGAGAGCAGTGTGAAAAAAAGGAGGGGAAGGCCACCTAAATTACTGGGAAAAAGCCTGGGTGGCTCAGGGTCTGATAAATCAGGTTGCTCATTGTTTCAAGGGAGACTTTTTTTTATTTCTCCTGTTTTGATGGTTTGCTTTCTATTTATGTTTGTATACCATAATAGTGCTCATATAATCATTTTCTAGATATCCAAAGGTTTCTGGTGACAAGATTATGTATCATGACTGCAGATAAGCGAAATGGAGATGAAGTTGCTGCTGATGAAATGGTTTCGAATGGTAGCATGACAAATGAAGTTGAATTGCCTACATTAACTGGGGCAGGGTGTAAGAAGCCTTCTAATAGTCCAACAAGGGATGAAAATGTGTTAAGCAATGTGATGAAAATGCCCCGCACAAAAAAAGGTAGACAGCTGAATTTGAAGGTTGTGGAGGCATCAAGTAAGAATCTTGAGAAGCCTACATCGAAGAAGGAAAGAAGACGGAGTTTACATGCAAAAATTGGAACCCCCAGTCAAGGTAAATATTGATTTTATGGCTTCAAGGGATAATTCATAGATAGGAAATGACATGGCTAACCGACAATATAGTCACCATAGCTGATATAACCTATATTGTGCCTAATTAATTGGTCTGGAGTAAATCCCTTTTTTGGCATTTTATAGATTCTCAGGATGCAACTAGGGGTAAAAGGCAGGAAGGTTTTGGAACAGATAGCACAATGAAAGTTGGAATGGTGATCGATGAATCACCCAGCAATAATATGTCTGATGATCAGCCTCTATCAACTTGGTTTGAGGGCATGCAGCCAGCAACTGTTGATGGCTCAAGTAAGCCAGTTTATGGCCTTTTAATGTGCTCCCTAGGTCTCTATTGTGGTAATTTGTTTGCTTAACAGTATTTGTTTTATGTCCAGGAGTATCCCCACATGCGACCGGCCAGCAATGTACTCAAGCAAGTAACATCCAAATACAAATTGCTGCGCAAGCTGCTGGAGTTGATGGCAACGGTGATGTTTCATTGGATCCAAATCAAAACTTGCCTTCTGTGAATATTGTTGTTGACAGTGATGATGTTTCATCGGATCCAAATCAAAGCTTGCCTTTTGTGAAGACTGTTCCCCTTTGGAAAACAATTGAATCTATGGAAGTATTCCAAGTGACGCCACAAAAACCACATTTTCGCCCTTTGGATAAGTGTAAAGAGAGTTCTCGTGAAGGATTAGCCATAGGGTGTATGGTAAACTTTTCAAGTGTTGTGAAGAAGACATCTGAATTGCAGTTTGATGACCCAAGAAGCTCCATTGAGGACAATTTGGAAACGCTTCTTGACTTGGAACGTCATGGATTTGATGTAACGTTGGTACGACATCGTTTGACAGGGTTTCTTCGGATAAAAGACAGGCAGGAAGTCCTTCAGGATCAGTTGAAAGAAATTGAAAGTCAGCTTGTGGAGCATAATCATGAGAAGACGAATCTTGAAGAAGAGATGGAAAAGATCGATAAGCAGATAAGGGAGTTACAAGAAAAGCGAGCTTTGGTAGCATTGAGGAAGGAACTTAACGAGACTGAGACTGCTTCTTTGAAATCAAGGGTGAACTCCGTGGATGAGTGCTTCAGGAGCATCAGGCTTGATTTCAAAGAACTTGCAACTGCCGCTTGGTAAGTGGCATGACGTTTTGTCCATGTCTTTTGATTGCAATGTAATCGCAAGTTACCTAAATCATCCTGTAGTCAGGAGCAGAGACTCCGATAGTGGATAGTTGGTTGATGCACCTGCAGCACCTAATGCTGTTGGTGATGGAAGTCGGTTTATTAGGACAAACAACAGTTGGATAGTGTTAAGACTTAATTGTGATGGAATATGTGTTTATATTATTATGGTTTGACTATGGGCTTCAGAATTGAGGTTAGTTCTAACATCTCCATCCTTGGTATTAGTATTTCTTTGAAGCATATAAAGCCCTAGTAAGATCCATGTCGTATATTAATGCTGAAGCGGCAGGGCTGATTGAAATTGAACGATGGGAGTTGTATCGTTCAAGCGGGAAGTGTTCTTTTAAAGACTATTTTGATTAAGTTCTGCTCTAGCGGTTGTATGGTACCTTGCCTATTAGGTGGAAGAAGGATAGTTGCCCGTTGTCCTACAATTATCGTTGATTGTGGGTGCCCGTTAAGCGCGTTATGGTTGGTTGGGTAAGAACGATGTCTGTGTGAGAATTACCTGGGTGGGTTCATGTTAAACCCGCAAGTAAACCGGTCTCTATTGTTTCTTAAATTTTTAGTTCACAACCGAACCAATCTAGTAATGGAATCCAACTGAATTAGTTAATCGTTTAACCAGTCTAGTAATGGAATCCAACTGAATTAGTTAATCGTTTTCGTTGGTTTATTATTGTTTTATGGCTCCAGCTACTCCATATAATTTGTTGATTTTTTTATATATAATATGTTTACTGAAAACTTTCGACCTTATCTTTTATTTTACAAAAGATATCGTTTGACGGAATAACCAGTGTTAAGAGTGCTTCGAGGTATCTTTCTCTCTCTCCCCCCCTCTAACACACACACACACACATATTCTGCGTTGGTTCTTTCATCTTATTGGTAGGTTGGTGGGAATAATGTTTTTGAGTTTCTTTACGTAATCGTGCAAGTAGCTTATTTAATATTTGTGACTGAAATTTCATGTTCCCTGCCTGTAGCCATGCCAGATTGTTTATTTATCATGGTTGATTTTCGGGAATGTACACTGGAATTGTCTGAATTGAAGCATGAGATTGGCGTACAATCATTATTGGACATGTATATGTCAGGAAGATGACCTTTTTGTCTCTCTTGGTTATGGCTACTGAATGTTAGTTACCCTGATTCATCATAGAGATTCCTTATCAAAGGTATCATATTAGGAAAAAAAAAAAAGTAAGCATCCATTTAACAAAATTGTTAATTTTCTCTTCGTCGTATTTAATTTTTATTTTTATATTAAAAAATAAATAAAAATTTAAAAATATGTTTTGTAACCATAATTGTTAGCCGATAATAATAATGTTAGAGCCGTTGTTGGCGGCAGCCCGAGGCGGGGGAAATTACTGAGTGATATAAGCAAAATTTCCCAACTCCCAACTATTGGTTAAAGAACTCAATAGTTTGGTCCATGTCTTATCATTTAGTACAATCTCTACTAAGGGTATTTAAATTTATATAAATTTGTAAAAGTTAGTGTCTTGTAAATTGTGGTCCCAAGCTAGTTTGGATAAAGGAGGATGAGTGTATGTTAGGTAGTCGATAGTTAGTATAATATTTAATTAGCGACATATTGTATGATTTGAGTACAGTAAGAAATGAGCAAGAACCGCTGCATCGATGCTCGGGTGTAGTGTTAATAAGGCAAGGATTTTGATTTTATTTTTATGGATTCAACGGAGGATATGGTTCTAAATAGATTTGATTGATGTTATTAAATATATATAGCCGATCCTATTTATTGAGAAAATACTTGGTTTGGTTAGTGTCTCGTAAATTGTACAATGAGTAGAAATTTTAAATTTTGTAATTTTATTTGTGTTTGTAGAGATTTGTAATTTTTTTTTTTTTTTTTTTGGGTTTTCTTTTACTTCAAACAGGTTCACTGTCGGCAACTAGTAGTTCTAAACTCTCAAAATCTCTCGTGCTCGGCAATTGAATTTTCATCCTTGAACTTCCAAATCGACAAGCTGCCTCATCAAAAGTGCTTTATTTTGTACGGTATTCTTGTAAATGGTCTCCAATTTTGTCCAGAAACTGTAAGGATTTTGATTCCTGGGGTGATCAATCCATTGTCTGATCATGCCAAATAGTCTTTTCGTTAATCGGATCACATTCTTTATTATTTGTCATCGTTTGAGGCTCAACTCCAGCAGTCTTGATAGGATCAATCAAACAAATCTTTGCAAAATAGAAATGCGGTGACCTCTCACTGTGCTGCACTCTCTCGGCTTGCTTTAACAAGCACAGACAAGCCCATTGAAAAGCTGGTTAGAAATTATTATAAGGGTAGCTCACAGTGGTATATATATATATACAGCGCTATGTCTCTGTGTGTACTCCTTTCTGGGGCATTCGATCGGATTCAAGGGGTTGCAGTGTATAAATACATTATAATAAAAGTTGCAATGAAAAAAAAAATAAGGGATTGAGATGCGATTTTTATTTTTTTCAAATGATTTAATGATTTTAATTTAATTTGATTTATTTTAATCTTCTAATGATTTAATGATTCGCGTCTCAATCCCTTACTTTTTTTTTTTTTTTTTTACTATAATTATTGCAATCTATTTATCACTGCAGTCCCCGAAATGCCCATCAAACTTCCTTCCAGACAGTACCCATTTGTATTTACTTAGGCAATCATTGATTGTTAATGATAACCGAATGTTGTTGTTGCACTACTTGTTGGCAGGAATGCATTCAGCTAATGAATGACTCTGCCATTTTGGTACACAAACATAATTATTGAATTAAATGTGGGAAAGAGGTACTCGAACATTATTAAAATTAAATGCAGTTAGGAAATATGGTTGACAGATATTATTTAATTAGGGCCCACAGTTTATTATATATGTTATTTTATATGTTGCTTTTCCTCTCTCTCACACCTTTCCCCTTATTTACTTACATTGTATATGTATGGATGAATGGTTCTTCAAAAAACGGTAAGGATATTTGTACTTCTTTATTAATTTTTTTTATTTCATAATATTTTTAATAAAATAAAGTAACATAGAATAAAAATTAAAAAAAAAAAATTAACGAAGGAGTTTTGTAAAAGGTGTCACTCCTTGTCGTTCATGTAGGTTTTTGGTGGATAGGTAGGCTATCTCAATTTGGTTAATGGGGCAATTATATATAAGGAGATTGGTGGTTGTTAAGTTGGTGTTAGCTTAATCAATGCCTAGTGATAACAAACAGCTGGTACTGGATATTTGTCTATTTATTATACTTAGGAGGGTTTTTGGTAGGAAAAAAAAAAATTAGTAAAAAAGTACAGTAAAAATATAAACATTTGATATAAAGGTGATAGGTGGTAAAATTTGATTAGAAGAAAATATAAATTTTTTGTAACTTTTGATAAATTTTAATTTTGGTTGGTTGAACAAAAACAGAACCTTATTTTATCTATTGAACAATTATATTTTTTTTTTAGTTTTCTCCATTTTATATTATTCTTTTTTATTAAAATTATTATAAAATAAGATAAATTAATAAAAGAATATAAACATCTCCATTTTATTTATTGATCAATATATTCTTATTTAGTTTAAAATAAAATAAAAATAGCCGCATATATGGTTTCAACGTTCCATGGAAACCTAAAACAAGAGCGCACTGGTGAAGTCCGTAATCAAGGACAAGGAATGGGGCCTAATATTCATGTTGATGTTCCCAATGGAATTCTGCCGTCAAATCAAATTGCTCTCCTAAAGGAGCTTTGGTTTATTTATTAACTTTTTGTTTAATAAAGTTTATATTTATAAAATTTTAAAAATTAATAACAAAAATGTATTTATTAAATTTATTTTTTATTTTTAAAAAATTAAGAACTTAAACAAAAAAAGGTAAAAAAAAAAAAAGTATTTTTATTCCTATTTTTGTTTTGTATTTTCAAATGCAACTTTACTTTTCATTTTAGATTAAAAAAAGAAGACGATAATAGAAAACTTAAATAGTTAAATATAAATAGAAAAATAACAATGTTACCGCATAAGTTCTAAAATAGCAAATGTGAGATGGTTCTATTGTGCTCCATCTAGAAAAATCCAAGAAAAGAAAAAATTTGCTTTTCGTAATTTTAATTTTTCAAAATTTTAAATAAATAAAATTATCTTCTTATATTTTTTGTCTCAAATTAGTTAAAATTATTAGAACGCTAGCTACAAATAACTAACTTCCCTTCCCACAAAAAAAAAATAAAACTTTTATAAATTAATTACAAAAACCAAATTAATTTTTTTCTTCCTATATAATTTTAAACAAACTAGCAAAAAAATATAAAAATAATTAAGAAATATTAAAAATGCAAAAAAAATGTGAGTGAGTTGGGAGAGGGAGCAAAGAGATCCGCAACTTTCACCTTAATCTTCGACTTGAACTTCCACTCCTAAATTGCACTTTTTTAATTTTACTTAATTAATTGATAATTATCAAAAAAATATTTTTTTTTATTTGAAAAGTATTAGATTATTTAGGAAGTTGAGGGCATTAATGGGAGAAGAAAAAAAATTCACCAAAATAAAAATTTCACTAATCACATTAAATACTCCTAATGTTAGTATAAATATATATAAATACATATACACACACCCACAAAACAAATATGGCTTAAAAATAAATTTTCTAACTATTTTTATACTTGTCACTACATTATTATACCCACATCATATTGGAGGATCATTTTCTACCTTGTAATTAGTGATGTAAAAGAGGTGGATCGACCTGAATCCCGACTTAAAAAAAGTCTGCTCTGCCAGCCGTACAGTCCTTACTCGCAATGCCCCTATACCCCTAGGTTAGGGCTTGGGTCAAGGTGGTTGGCTCAAGACCTACCTCGAGACCAGACCTAAAGCGAACCTGCCTGACCCACCCCTAAAGACCCTCGCAGAAGAAAATTGCTTTTCCCCCTACCCCTGACAGCCGCACCCCCCTGCCACATCACCCACCTCCGCCTAAATGACCATTATACCCCTCCTCTTTCTAAAATTTTACCCCTTCATCCTTTCCAATTCCAAAATCATATATATATATATATATATAATTATTAATTAATCTATTTACTTATTATTTCTATTTTATTAATAAATAATTTATTTATTTAT
>QLOD02000010.1:800251-851118 GCA_003260245.2 Sideroxylon spinosum
ACCAGGTTCCCATGGAAAAGAACCAACCAATTTGGACAGGGTCGGATGTATGTCCGACCCGTGGCTGCAGCACCGGAAGGACTCTCCGAGAAGGTGGCGGAGAGCGTCAAGAACGCCGAGGAGGCCTGCTCCGATGACGCGACGAGCGGAGAGTGCGTTGCAGCCTGGGATGAGGTGGAGGAGCTGAGTGCAGCAGCTGGCCATGCGAGGGACAAGAAGAAGGAATCCGACCCGCTCGAGACCTACTGCAAGGATAACCCGGAGACCGATGAGTGCCGTACTTACGATAATTGATGGTGTTAGCTAATAGCTAGTGCTTTTTTTTTTTTTTCCTTCTATGTAAACTTATTGATGTTATTTGGATCCATAATACACTAAGTAAAGAAAAAATAAAAAGATAGAAATTCGATATTACTCTTCACATTTAGTTTGTTCTCAAGAATAAAAGGAGAAAAATGTGAAATTTAAAAATCGAAAAAAATTTAATTTATCAACGAATGTCTTACATTATTTAATTCACTTAAATATATTTATGGAATTATATATATTATATTATTTCATTTCCTCTTCTTTGACCAAATTAATATTGAGTTTTTATATAAAATGGGCGAACTTTATCCCGTTACTTAATTAGGATTTTCTATTTTTTCTTTTTGTAACCCAAAACCCACCGTCAAAGAGAAAAATTAGCCCAATACCAATTATGCTTACCTAATAAAAAAAATAAATTTTAACTCAATAATATCAATGTAATTGTACTTAATCTACTTAATACAATTGAAAAATATTTAACCCTATTTTGACCTTTTTATTTCTTCCCTTCTCCTTTCTAATAGTCAAATTCTCTTTCTACTCTTCCATGAGATTCCGTTAATTATTTATGTGTCTTATAATTAATGCTTATCCAGATAAAATTTTATGGCTTTGCCGGAAGTATTAGAAATTTAATATACCATTTTATTCTCCTTTAATAATAAATGTGTACTATTTAATTAATAAAATTTTAGAGGTTTATGAATAAATTTTGTTGTAACCTAGATGTAAATGTTTTAGTTAAGATTAATGATTGTAATTATAATATAAACTAAAATAAACTAAGAGAAAAATAATATATTGGAGAGTGAATCAAAATGATATATTATGATAATATACAATTAGTTTTTTTAAATTAATTTTTTTTAGTTATAGGTTCACAAGTGTTTAATTAAGTTTATTCTAATAACTTTTTCTAATTCAATAACATTACTCTAAAATTGAAGATTAATGAATCAGAAATAAGCAAAAAAAAAAAAAAAATTTATATATATATATATATAAACAGAAGGAGTCTACCTAAGTGAAGAACTAAGGTATCATTTAGGAAGAAAAAGAAATCAAAATTTTATTTTATATGATTTTTTTAATTATTTTTTTTAATCTTTTATATATGTGAATAACATGTTTAAAAGGTATTAAACCAAAAGTTATATATAGAGTTTTAATAGAAAATTATTTTGAAAAAAAAAAAAAAAACGCAAACGAAAAATGTCCAATTTTTCTTCTCCAACGGTGTCTAGAAAGAGCGGAAAAAAATCGACGGTTGGGTTTCTATAATAAAAGATATCAACAGAAAAAAGGAATGGTTTCGTCGTTCCGTTAGAAGATTATTCCGAAGATGTTATGACATCACTATTGCGTCAGCATTTGGCAGAAAGCTATAGAAATCAGAAAAACCAAATCCAGAGCCATCATATTCCACGTACAGTGCTTGGTTACGAATTACATTCCTGAGTTTTCCCTGTTTGGTTTATAAGAGAATGCAAGAAAACAAAGGAAAGTGAAAAAAGAATTAACCCTCGAAGGGGTGGTCTAACTCCCGAAAGACCTTGTGAGAAAGAAAGATTTAATTTCACAAAAACGCCCTCACTTTCTCTAAAACTTGTAAGTAATATAATTCCTTACTCGATACTTTATTTTGATTCCGGAAAGGCCAATAATGGAAATGCAGAACTTGGTGCTTGCGGTGGATTCGCTTCTCAAGAGGATTAATTTGGTCACTGTTTTCTCTCTGTTTGGTTGGTTATTAAACCATCAAAATTTACCAAAAATTACAAAAATTGTACTTTCTTTCAATCAAATTTTATCATCTATCACATATATATCAAATCTTTACCTTTTTACTATATATTTTTATTAATTTTTTTTCCACCAAACACCCTCTAAACCAACCCAATTTAAAAGAAGCTTCGTAAAGAAGTATAACAACTGGAAATTTTGATTGATGGATTGAAGTGGTGTGTGTAAAGCCCATCCTTGGGAGACTAGAGGATAAGTTCATCCTTGGGAGGCAGTCGCCTAGGATTCTAAATTTTTAAAAATTTTATTAATAATAAAAATATTAAATAATATTTTACATTAATTAAATTTTATAAAATTTCATACTTTTTCTTTAATTCTCACAAAATAGATTATTTAAATTTTCATTTTAATTTTATCTATATATATTATAAAAAATGCATCGTTATTGTTTCTTCAAAAAAAAAAAAAACTTTTGGACTTATTACTTTACTATTTCTATATATATCATCATATTTCATATTTACTACCTTAGTTATTATTTTTTTAATTTTATTTAAAATTTAATCATATAAAAGAAAAGACTTCTGAACTCCTTACCTATATTTATTATAGATGTCATAATTATTTCATATTTAATGCATTAAAATATTATTTTTAATTATATTTTTTATTTTAATTCTATTTATATATGTCAATATTATCTCATATTTAATACATTAATTATCATATTAATTTTATTTAAAATTCTATTTTACATCCACTAAATAATTTAAATCTTTCTAAATATTTCGCCTAAAATCTCAAAATTTATAGATACGGTCGTGCTTATTGGATGATGTTATCCAAGATTGGTAAATTATTTTTTTTATTATTTTCATTTAACCTGATAAAATATTCGGAAATTATGTATAGAATTGTTTCAAATATGCCGTGAACTTCCTTTTGATTGTTTGTCCAAACATGGGATTTTTTTTTTTTGATTTTTTAATTATCTTTCAAAATTATGCTTTTCATGCCTTTTTTTTTGCGTCATATTTGACAGTAGAAAAAATTATTGAATTTAATATCAATTGTCTTGTACTTTTTAAAGGTTATCGAGACTGCCTATACTTTTTAATTTTGTGTTTTTAGTTGTTGGGTATTATTTATGCTATTTAGGGTGGGGCATAAAAAATTCTAAAATTACTAAAATTTTCTAACACATTTTGTATTTCTCGTATTTCGTTTTTTTTATAAATTTATATATATATACATATCTTAACAAATTCTTAAAAACCGTAATAAATTTTTTTACAATCCTAGTAATATTCTTCAAACCCAATAATTTTTTTACAAATTTCAAAAATTTTCCAATAACTTTCAATAAATATTAATATAAAATCGTTTCGACAAATTAAAAAAAAAAGTTATTTGAACAATTTTTCTTTCCAAAAAAGTTGATGCAAAAGTTTAAAATTTTTACTATTAATCTCTAAGAAACGTAATTTGGTGATTATTTACAATACTTCATAAATTAACCACATTTTTTCATTATTTGTTGACTCTCCAATTGCATCCTTAGTTGGAACTTGGAAGCAGCAGGCAACCTGACCTCAAAATTTCAGTTAGTTCTTTACTCGGCCTTTTAGTTCCTCCCTTTGATTGTTAGGATTATTTATTTAGAAGGGACAGATAAAATATATATATATATATATATTCTGAACATGATTTGGTGCATTTCACGTTGTGGGAATTTTCTTGAATCGATTTTTTTTTTATTAATCATTATTTTTAGAATTAAGTGTATGGTTATTCACATGATTGTTACTTATTTACGTATTATCTTTTTAGATAAATAAAAATACCATAGAAATGTTAAAAAAAAAAATTTAAAAAAAAACTTGGTACACATTTTTTTCAAGAATTAAGTGAAGATGTTAAAAAAAAAAAAAAAAGAGTCATTTTTACCAAAAATTGAGCTTAGCAAACAACCCATATTCCCTTGTATAATTCATATATCTTTTTTCATAATAGCATAGATTATTATTATTTATAACATCAACTAATATTCTTATTTGAATATACATTTTATTACATTTTGTTTGAAATGGTAGATTTGAAAAGTTAGATTTCATTTAATGAAAAATTTCATCTATTTTTATATTTAAAACTAAAATAAGATTTTATAAATTTGTTTTGATTTCAATTCATATCTTAAATTTTGTAAATTTTATGTCACTTAAATCTAATCCAAAATAATAAAATTTAATAAGAATTCAATATTTTATTAAGGCATCTAAATAAGTAAACAAATTTATCATCATTATTTTCTATATTTTATATTTCTTATTAGTATGATGAAATTTAATATTTCTCTTGAATAAAAAACAATTGAATTATTAAATTTAAACATGTATTTAAAACACAAAATTTTATTTATCAAATCAAATCAATTTATTATTTTAAAATCAAATCAATTATAAGAAAAGAATATTTTCAAACTAAATGTTAGTGTCTTCAAATATAATGTAATATTTTTAAGGAAAATATAAATTTAATTTATTTTTACCTTTTTTTTTTTATTGTATTTGGGTCGAAGTTTTGTATCTTTATTGTTGATAATGAATATTTAAAACTACCAAATAAAGGGGGAAAAAAAAAAAAAAGCTTGCCAAAAAGGCCTTCTCAAATGCAAGCTAATTATTTTCTTGGGTAGGATGGGCTAGTTTAGTCGGGTAGTTTAATTGATAAATGACTTCTTTACCTGGTATAAGATTAAGATTAACCATAATAAAATTTAAATTAAAAAAAAAAACAAAAAAAAAAAAACTTTTCTTTGGCACAGATTTGATTTGACTATCCCATTTAGAAGGAATTGAAACCTTGTACCAAAATTTCGTAGATGTTAAAAGACGGCCATTTCCAGTTCCACACCGTGTGTTTCTTCAGGACATCCCACCCTTTAAAAGACACCGATAAACCCCAAGGGGACCCAAAAAAAGGCAAGCCGATGGGAGCATCGTGAGGGCATATTTGTCTTTTTATCTTATCCAGGAGCGCCCCTTGCCGGTGAGAGAAAATCGATCGCTCAACCCATGGCATTTTAATAAATAAATGCTCTATTATTTTTGTCTGAAAAAGAAATTTGGAGGTTTTCTCACCTATTTTCCTTCGTTCGCAGTCGCCGAGAAAACCAACAAAAAAGGAACACTTTCTCAGGGAATCCGAACTGGCCTTGAGGGAATCCGAACCGACCTTCAGGGCCTATACTCACGAAACTCGTGTCCTTGAAAGCTCTCCACAGTTGCAGGAAATCAGTATGTTTTACCTTATCAAACCCAACTTTGTTTAAAGGTAAAACAATTAGATCTTTGTTGCGAGTTGATTTCTCTTTTTCATAGTCAATTTAATTTGTGCTTCGTTTGGGTTCCGAGAGAATGCTGGAAATGAAAAATATTAATAATATTTCTGGTTAGTAACCCGAAGGGAAAACCTCCGCTGACTAGTGAGTTTCCATTTAAACTACTTGGAAACAAGAACAACGTAACACAAGATCCAAATCCTTGACTTTGTATTGTATTGGTTTCCCCTGCAACCAAACTGAGGGTTAGTGCTTATTATATGCCCTTGTGATTTGATATTTAAAGTCTGTTCTTCATGTAATCTGCAACGACGGTGACTTGATTTTGATTTTTAGTTGAAAATTCATATGCTGCATTTGTGCATTTCAGTTGAAGCATTCTAGACTTACAATACCACTGCAAGTTTTTCCGTTATATTTTACTCGTTGATCTCTCTCTGCTTACTTAATTGCGGGTAATCATCCGTGTTATTAGTTGAAAGATTAGGAGTATTGTTTTATTTGATTCTTGACTAGTAGTGCTTTCAGTTGATGTGCTACTGTTCGAGGGAATCAGTATAAATGTAATTGCTGATGCAAAATCTTGTTACAATTTTTATCTGTGTTATTTTGCACCTCTTTCTAGGAAACCCTAAATGCTTACCATAAAAAAATATTAAGGAAATTCTTTTTATTACTTCTACAAGCCTCATAATTGAAGCTAAAGAATCAGGAGGAATGAATTTGATGCTTTGTGTTGATCCAATCAATTTAATATAAACAAAGCAAACTGATATTATTCCACAAAAAATGTTTGTTTATGGATGATAATTTTTTGGAGAGAGGGAAAAGCTTCTCCAGGTTTGGTTTTGTGTAATGCATCGCATCTTGGCTTATGTTCTCTTATAATTGCATTTATGCAAGCTAGATGATTAGTCTTGAGGTTGTAGCATTCTTTCTGAAGAGTAGGGTAGATGTTGTCAATGCCCATGTGTGTTTGTGTATGTGTGTGTTTGAAGTATTTGCATTCATTGTGCTTTTGGAGCTGGGGTTCTGAGCTGGTGCTCTTTTCGTTGCCTCAGGTTGTATATGAAAGTATGGATTTTCACAAGTGCACGCCTTTTGTGGATGCACCTTCTCTAAGTATGGCACCTTTGAATTTTTCCAATAAGGGGCATGCAAGGGTTCAATTTGAAGAACAGATGGATGCTGATGATGCTGTTTCCGCAGATGTAGATATTGACCTCAGTGAAGTTTACTTTTTGATTATGCATTTTTTATCAGCTGGACCATGCCGGAGAACTTTTGGACAATTTTGGAATGAACTTTTGGAACATCAGCTTCTACCGAGGAGATATCATGCTTGGTATTCAAGGAGCGGTGTACATAGTGGGCATGAAAATGACGATGGTGTCTCTTTTCCTTTAAGTTATGATAAATTAGTTGAAAGGTATTTATGCTTCTATTATCTTGCTTGCTTCAGTCATTTTGCCCTTATCGAGAACTTTAGAACCAAAATTACATGGCTGTGCGAAATGTTTTTTCTGAACTTCTTAGTCTGTTAACTTCTAAAATAAGTTGTCTTTTACATTCATTTCTAGATATTGTGCATGGATTTTATCTATGATATGCATTTGAACTAATTCTAGTTCTTTTGCAGTTGAATTAACGATAGTCTATTTTGTGAATTTTGTACTTAGAAGCCTAATTTGGAAACTTCATTTGAGAACTTGTGCCAAATTTGGAAATTTACTGAGGTTTCTCTATATGAGATTAAGGGTATTTCTCTGTCGCCATTTTCATCTGAAC
The DNA here is from genome assembly GCA_003260245.2 of Sideroxylon spinosum. Taxonomy (NCBI): domain Eukaryota; kingdom Viridiplantae; phylum Streptophyta; class Magnoliopsida; order Ericales; family Sapotaceae; genus Sideroxylon; species Sideroxylon spinosum. The sequence continues at coordinate 807,438 of QLOD02000010.1, forward strand.
TTGTTAGAATATACGTACGATCTTCCCTAAGACAAATCAGATACTATGAATTAAATGTTACTATTGCATGAAAATACTTCATGATGGGTTCAACAACAATTAGGGATTCAAAATTACTTATGTAAAAAAGTGACTAAAATTGTAGAGAGAAACAGGTTCTCAAGAAGCGAAAGAAAGTTGAAATTGAAAGTGATCACTATTAAATTCTAAGATTGAAAGTAACCACCAAAAGCACAAATCTAGGGCATGGTCAGGTGCTCGTATTGTATTTTGAGAATCAATGATAGTCGGTGATGAGCATTTTTTGTGATCTTGTTTTTTCTTTCTACCTTTTCTTTCCTTCCTTCCCTTTTTCCATTTGTAATTTCCCTAATTTACCTTTTCTGGAGCTCACTGACCTTTTCTTTTGTGCCACATTTAGGTATCCACACATTGAAAGGGATCACTTGGTGAAGCTGTTGAAAAAACTAATACTGAATGCAGCTACGTCGTTGGACAGCATAGGTGGAAGGAGTGCTCCAAGTGCAGCTGATGTTCCGACACTGCTGGGAACTGATTCCTTTTCACTTCTGGGTTGTACGTGATTTTGTGAACTTCTTTTACTTTGCCGATGTTCTTTCTTAGATGATTGGTCTTCCAATTAATTTCAGCGCCATGTATACCATCAAATCAAAGCCTTGACAATGGAAACCCTAGTTTTTTTTTCTGGTTTTGTGACTGTTGTAACTTCTGTCTTACTGGGTGGTACAATAAATCATGAAATTAAAAAAAAAAAAAAAAATCTGTTTGGTGTTGGCTGCACAACTAAGAATAAGCATTTGGGGAAGGTTTTGTATGGCTTGAGCCCAAATAGGTTGTATATGCTTTGCATTTATACTAGTAGGAATTCCGTACACAGCAGGAATAGGAGAAAACTATAAAATATATCTTTAACACTCCCCTTAAAATTCAAGGCACTAGATAAAACACTCGCTTGAGTTTGGAAATTGAAGTACAGAAAATGCCAGGATCATTCTGAAAACGATCGCATGCTGGCAGCGACACAACAGCGAAACCAGCTGTGAGACAACAACGAAACTGAAAGAAGGCTCCAAGGCAGGCTTGAAACAACTACATGATAACAATGAGACTACAACAAAAATGATTGTGAGATAGCAAACATACATCGGTGCAAATGAAAACAACAAAATTGCAGCGAAAATAGCTATGAGAAAGCAACCAATCCGTAGCAAAAAGGGCCGTAGAACAACAATGAAACTACAGTAAAAATGGTTGGGAGACGATAACCAAACATCAACAAAAATTGTTGCAAGACAATAACGAATCTGCAATGAGAATAGCTACAGAAAAGCAACCAAAAAGTAGTGGGACATCACATTGAACACTAGTGTGAAAACAACACATGGTACAAAACAAACCAAACCAAGCCTTTTCTCACTAGGTGGAGTCGGATATATGGATTTGACGACGCTAATCAAATCTGTTTAGGACCATATCCTCCGTTAGATTCATGTAGGTAAGGTCATGTTTAATAGTTTCTAAACAACACATGGTATAGCTGCCAAAAAATTTACTTGTATAAAATTGAGATTACAACGAGAGTTTGGTAGGCGACAAAAAGGGCCGTCCGTCTTCCCAGCGTTATTTAATTTTTCAGCTTACGGGCGGATTTTTTGCTCTAATTCCATTTTAAAAGATTAGAATTAAGTGAATGGCTTGACACTCAAATACGGTTGTCTATGCTCTATATTTATACCGGTAGGAATCTTGTACAAAATAGGAATAGGGTAATCTTATCAAATTAGGACAGGAATGGGAAAGGAAAATATTTCTATAATACTCTGAATAAATTGGGTAGCAATACCCTTTAAAGAAAACTTTGGATGCTTACCTAAAATATGGTAATCTTGCTGGCAACTCCTATACTATTGCAATATTTCCAATTTTATCAACACAGGTGCAAGTTTTTGAAGCCAGTTTCCTGTGAATTTTGGTGTTGAGTGCCGATTGACTACATAAATTGTGTTGCATTCACCTCTGGGATGGCATTGGTCCATCTTCTACCATAGAGTATATTGTAATTACTTGGTTGTTTCCCGGGGTGGATTCAGATTTTGTGAGGCAGTAAATGCTGCAACCTGTCGGGCAGCGGTTACCAAGATTATTCTCCATGCCAAATTTGAAAATACCCACCAGTGCTTCTGGTTTGCACATTTATGTAGCACATAAAGGCCTTAATGTTAGTTTTGGAAATGCTGTGTAAATGGATAGCTTTGTACAAGTCACTTAATATAGTCTCCTCCATGTATTATTCACACTTTTGAAGTGCTTTAATGATAGTTTTGGAAATGGTATTATAAATGAATTCACTTAATTTATTCTCCTTCATGTAATATTCACACTTTTGAAGTAATAGTACTTGATCCTCCTTCTCATGATTATCATTGAAGAATTACATTTATGTGCCTCCTGTAGTAGACTAGAGATGAAAGACACTAGTGGCAGAAAGATTTTTCTCCTGTTTGGGGAGCATTTTTCTTGTCGATAACAATTCATAATTTCACTCTTCATTGATTAATGGCATTTTCATATGATGCAGCTGGCAGGAATGAACTAAACAAGCAAGTCAAGCCTATGCCTGCATACTTGCGTTGGCCTCACATGCGGGCTGATCAGGTGCGTGGGCTTAGTCTGAGAGAAATTGGAGGTGGTTTTCCTAAACACCATCGTGCTCCATCCATCCACTTTGCCTGTTACACAATTGCTAAACCCTTAACAATGGTGCAAAAGATGCAAAACATGAAGAGACTAAGGGGACATCGGAGTGCTGTTTACTGTGGTAATCTTCTCATCTTGAAACTTTATTTAACTAGTTGGATTATGGGATTCTATTCATTGAAATGGTATCTAGTTAGTATTGTATGGTTTTCTGTTGGAAATGTGTTGAGAAATAAATTATTTTTATTCTGTCAACCCCACCATGGAAACCATATTTTGTGATTTCAATATAGCTTATAATGATTTTCTTGCGGTTGCTTCCTACACAAACTTGTAATAATTGTGCTTGTGTTCTGTAGCAATATTTGATCGCTCAGGGAGATACGTAATTACTGGATCAGATGATCGTCTGGTCAAGATTTGGTCAATGGAAACTGCATTTTGCCTAGCCAGCTGTCGTGGACATGAAGTAAGTGAAAAATAACTATATGTTATCCCGTTCTCATGTTTATATACAACTCTATTTATATTGCCTATTTAACATTTTGAAAGGGTGACATCACTGATTTGGCTGTAAGTTCAAACAATGCTTTGGTGGCATCTGCTTCAAATGACTATAGCATTCGTGTTGTAAGTATACTTACCAGTTTCCAGGCAACTAGTGAATCCATCATATTCTTCATTCCTTGTTGATCCAATAGTTATTCTTGTCTACTGTAGTGGCGCTTGCCAGATGGGTTGCCTATTTCAGTTTTGCGTGGACACATAGGAGCTGTTACTGCTATTGCATTTAGTCCCAGGCCTATCTCTGTATACCAGCTTCTATCGTAAGTTGCACTTCCATATTTATGCATTGTTGTTCTGTTCTATGGAGTCTCTTGGATAATCTTACGAGTAACGTTCAATGGTTGTGTTGTTCTTCTGCTAGCACCAAAAAAATTAATTGTAAGTTGTGACAGTTTCTTGAGTTTATTTTTGACATGGTTATGATGGACTCCTTTTACACCAGCCTGCACTATCTTGATGATTATCTTACTGAGGGCTAGTAAGTTTGTGCTCTTTGCAAGGTCTAGTTTGCTAGATGTGTCAAAATTGATTTAGATTCTTGACCTGACCTACAAACAATAGTAGCAGTAATTTTTGATATTTAAGGATGGATTAAAAAACTTTGCATCAAAGAGTTAAGAAGCACCTGCTTAGAAGGGACTGCCAGGTTTTGAGGTTAATTTACTTCTGAAGATTCAGCCATATCTAAGAAGGGGGCTGATCAGTAAACAAATTGTCCTATGGGATAGGTATCACATTATCATTCTCCACCACTTGAAATTTGTAAATTGTAGCCATATGTGGCTTCATAATGCTGTGAGTTATCATATCCCTTCTCAGATGGATTAGAAGCTAGCCTGCACGGTATATTACTTCATTATGATTGGTGATTTACTCCAGATTGAAAAATGTTGGTGAAGTTATGCAATGGAATCATCAAAACTGACGGCTTCTATAAATTTTCCCTTTAGGTCAAGTTTGAGAGTTTTTCTTCTAGATAAAGATGGATTCACATCAAATAGCTTGCCAAATATTCGTTTTTTGGTCACAAGAATATTTACATGGGTTTTGGTGAACGGAAAGTTGTTATCGAGGGTCCACCATGTGTCTAATTGGATTACTGCTTCCAAGTCAACTGAGATTCAAAATAATTACAAGGACGGGAATCTTAATTAAAGTTTAGGTTTATTTTCAATTTTCCAAAGAGCTTTCTACCGTAGCTTGGATTGCGCTATCAGCTTTGGTAACTTGATAATTTTTGGCTTTCTTGCTTTGCTGTTCTGGATATGTAGGTCATCTGATGATGGAACTTGTCGGATCTGGGATGCTAGGTACTCCCAGTGCAGTCCACGTGTTTACCTACCAAAGCCAACAGATGGTTATTCCTTCTATTATTGTTTGTATATTTGTTTCATCATTAAACTCGCATTTGGATAATCGGACTTATTTGAAATTTTGGTTTAAATGCAGAAAAGAGCAATGGCCCTTCCTCAAGCAATGTTCCCTCCACAAGCAATGGTCCGCAATGCCATCAAATTCTATGTTGCACTTATAATGCCAATGGAACTGTATTTGTCACTGGTAGCTCTGACACTTTTGCAAGGGTACCTGTAAACACAGACCAGTTTTTAGCAGATAGTGTTGAAAATGTAGTTGGATTGTTTTCTTAACAACTAGGCGCTTGCAGGTTTGGAGTGCTTGTAAGTTCAACACAGATGACTTAGAGCAACCAAACCATGAAATTGATGTATTGGCTGGCCATGAGAATGATGTCAACTATGTGCAGTTCAGGTTAGTCAATGATAATGAATTAATTAAATATCTCCTGCAAAAATTGCTCATCATATCTTCTGCCTTCTACATACAGTGGCTGTGCTGTGACTCCAAGAACTTCATCGCCTGACTCCTTCACTGAGGATAACAAACAAAAATTTAAAAATTCTTGGTATATAAACATCTTCCTTCCCAATTTGTGTAACATGATATATACTTTGCGAAAGTTGTTACCATTAGCAGCCTCATTACTTGTTTTTGCACGACCAAAGAAATGTATATTTTTCCCCTCCTTTAAATTTAACCCGGGGGGGGGGGGGTAGAAAAAGAAAAAAGAAAAAAAGGCAGGGTAGGTTCTATTGTCTATCAACGCTACCTTTAACTTTCCTTATTATCTGTATCCGACTTCTGTTGCTTGAATGATGTCCCCAGGTTTAATCATGACAACATAGTTACATGCTCCCGTGATGGCAGTGCTATTATTTGGGTTCCGAGGTCACGTAAATCTCATGTGAGTTCCTTTTTTGTAGTTTATCATTTATGTTTCAGAGTGCATGGATAATTTTGGTGGAAACAAATTGTGTTGATACTAAAAATTTTGTTTCGTAGATGATGTACAATCCCATGTCTGTGAAGTTCAATGTCCTTGAATACATTTAATGCATAAACATATCATTGTTGCTTTGGCTTCCCTTTATGTCATAATCCTTCAACCATTTCAGGGAAAAGTTCTTCGCTGGACACGGGCTTATCATCTCAAAGTTCCTCCTCCTCCTATGCCTCCTCAGCCTCCTCGAGGAGGCCCACGTCAGAGATTTCTACCAACTCCTCGAGGTGTTAATATGATAATGTGGAGTCTGGATAATCGCTTCGTGCTTGCTGCCATCATGGGTAATCAACTTAATATGGAAACTTTTTCCCAAGTTTTGATGGGGAATAAAAGTATCTGTTTAATTAACACATATTAGAACTTGACCTGTTAAATGCAACCTTTCTCTTTGTTACCATAAATGGTTGCCTCACAGTTGCTTTATATTTCTCTATTTGGCCCATGTTCTTCTTTTGAGATAAATTTGTTACTTATAATTGAGGGAAATAACGTGAAACCCTGGAAGAAAAAAAATGGTGAATTGAAACTCTAGAACACGTAGTAAGACATTGGTGCTTATTTCAAAAGTATCTATGCATCTTGTTTCTGGAATGGGATCAAAGTTGCAATGGTAACCTAAATCTATCCCTACCTTAGAAAATCAAGATAACAAGACTGTTAAGTCATCAATTGCCCCGTCATGCACAATCCCCCTCATGTACGCATTGGGCACGTGGAGTGAAAAACAGATTGAACCAAATAAGGTGCATCAATGCTCACAAACAAAGTGCATAATAACAAATGAAGAACAAATATTAATAACAAGACCTTTGAATCCAGTACCTCTTGGATCTAGAGCTCTAATATCATGATAAACTATTTCTTACCAAAAAGCTATATTATTTAGGAGATGTGCAACTTTATTGCTTATATTGTCTTATTTTCTCTCAATATGTCTTCTCATGTGTGGCCAAATTGGATTTTTTTTTTAAGGCGACCAAACACGTGCAACTATTTATTTATTTGTTATTATTATTTTTTTTTATGGTTGATGAGGTGTGAATTCGTATCATTGCATGCTCTAGTACCATCTTAAGTCACCAATTGTTTTCAAAATAGAAAATGGACCAACAATGAATGTCAAGCTAGCTAACAAAGACAACTTTGGACAACTATTTAGCTCATCTGAAGTTGGATGTCTATACAGTCACATGTTGCTCCCTTGGACAACCGACAAATTCATATGATTAGTAGATCTTTGTTTTTGCCAATTGCGTAGTGACTTAAGGAAGATATTATGGAATTGCCATTAATAATGATTGCTAAATTAAGCAACAAAGCAATTGATAGAAGCATGTAATTACAAAAATAATTTTGCCATAAGTTTGTTAAGGGCGTGATTCTCCTGGTTTTGGAAGCTATAAACCTTTGATGCTGCTCTATATTGATGGTTTTCTTGCACATACTTCTTGAATTGTAAACATTTTTTGGCCCATGAAATATTTTCTTCAAAACTTTCAAATTTCAACATAAGTGCCCAAGCAGTTTGATAATATACATCACGTGGCCCCTGAATCATATATATTCCTGCTTTTTGCTTATTTCGAAACATGTCTTTGATGTTATGTGGAACTTTTGCTGCTTCTCATAATGGGGATCACTATATTTGGAATTCCCAATTTGAGATGCATGGACATTGCTTGTCTCTAATTGCATTACATGGTTAACAGAAGGTTACTTTATAATTGAAGTTTCACCTCTTATTACACATTTTTCAAATGGAAAGATCTATTGTTCTCTCTTACAAATTGTTGTTCAGTGCCTCAAATTGTTTTTTGATGCGTTCCTAATGCAGATTGCAGAATATGTGTTTGGAATGCTAGTGATGGTAGCTTGGTACATTCCTTGACTGGTCACAGTGCATCTGTAAGTGGTGTCTAAGTTTTTAAATCATATTGTGGTTGAATCTTGTTTGCAAATTTTTTTGCATAGAGTTTAGCTTTTGAATGCTATTTTCTAGCCCCAAATTCCTTGCCTGAGATCAGCTTGTATACGTATTTTGGAGGTTCAATCCTTTCAAACTTTTGCAGACTTATGTTTTGGACGTTCATCCTTTCAACCCCCGGATTGCCATGAGTGCTGGCTATGATGGGAAAACCATAGTGTGGGATGTGAGTTTCTGTTTCTCTTACATGTTGTTGTAGCACCTATTCTTTGCTTATTGTTGAGTTGCTTGTGTACTTTGTGTTTCAAGATATGGGAAGGCACACCAATCTGGATATACGAAATTGGACGCTATAAGTTGGTTGATGGAAAGTTTTCTCAGTAAGTGATTGGTAGAACCTCTTATGGTTTTGCTGCTCTTCTTTCGTTATTGTATGTCCGTAACTTAAAAAACTATATAATATGATTTATTCTTTCATTTTCAAAGAATGACATTTACGGACAATGCCCTATTTGTCTCATACTATTTTCATGTATTGGCTTAGCCCAAGAAGAAAAGGTGCAAACTTCATATGATTATACTGATGGAATACTTACTAATCTCCTCTATAGCAACCTGTAACTTTGTCCCTAAAGGCATAACTTCTGTTTGTAACATAGGGATGGGACGTCAATTGTACTTTCAGATGAAGCTGGACAAATTTATCTGCTAAATACTGGCCAAGGCGATTCCCAGAAGGATGCCAAATATGATCAGGTATGAGAATATCTCATCAAGTACGGAAACTGTTTATGTTTTTGCTCACCTGCGTATGATGGTTGTTTTTTTTTTTTGGTAATCTTTCGAACAGTTCTTCCTGGGAGATTATCGCCCCCTTATCCAGGACACCCTTGGAAATGTTCTTGATCAGGTGAGTTGGTTAATTGTTGTCATATCATTCTGCATGGCGAGGTTATCTCCTGTAGGCTTTAGCTGTGATCCATATCTGTGTATGCGTGAAATGATATCATTTCATGTGTACATGTCATTTGCAATATAAGGATCAAGTATAATGTGCGATACTTTGAGTGGAGACAGTTTTGGGTACATTTGACAATTTTGTGGACTTTTTGTTTCTGGAATTATTTTATGCATGAAATTTATTGACTAAAAGGTAATTTTGAGAAGTTCTAGTTCATCATGTATTAAAGTAAGGTGCAACTGTTGCCAATACATTGACAGGATACTGATTTTTGTCCAATATCTTTTGCTGATTTTATTTTATTCAATATTAAAAGAGCATAATCAGTATCTTACGTCTACTGCAGGAGACACAGCTTGCTCCATACAGAAGGAATATTCAAGATCCCCTTTGTGATCCACGTACGTTAATGGCCCATTTATTTGAAGTTTTTGCTTTTTAAAATACTTCTCTGCTGCAAGTAATTATATCTGTTAAATGATAAATACCAGATATGATACCATATCCAGAACCTTATCAGAGTATATACCAGCGGCGTCGGCTGGGCGCACTGGGTATTGAGTGGCGTCCATCTTCCATAAAATTCAATGTTGACACAAGTATTGGTTTGGGCCAAGAACTTTTACCCTTAGCAGACTTGGATGGAGTGATTGAGCCACCACCAGAGTTTATAGATGCCATGTACTGGGAACCAGATAATGAAGTTCTAAATGATGATACTGATTCAGAGTATAATGTTACTGAGGAATATTCCAGTGAAGGGGAGCAGGGGAGTTTAAATTCCAGGTCTTCTAGTGATCCAGAGTGCAGTGCAGAAGACAATATGGAGGAACAGGGGTATAAAGATGGCCTCCGCAGATCGAAACGAAGAAAACACAAGGTAGAAGTTAGTGTTGTCCTCATGAATACCTGTCGATTTTTGTTTGCATTGGCTTGCGTTGAATCACATTGTCTTTCAGGTCAAGCTGATGACTTCTTCTGGGAGGTGTGTCAAGAAGAGGAATTTGGATGAGGATAATGGCGCTTCATCTAGGACTAGAAGATTTAAGAAACAAAGAAGCGGCCGGAAAACTTCTAAGAAGAAGTCACTTAAAGCAAAGTCATTGCGACCTCAACGAGTTGCGGCACGCAATGCTCTAAATTTTTTCTCTCAGATTAAAGGAGCTGCTACAGATGAAGATGGCAGTGGTTCAGAGGAGGATTCATCAGAAAGCGAGACAATGTTGCAAGATTCAAACATTCAAAGCAGTGAACCTGATAGCAACTTGCCTAATGTACTAGTGAATGATCCTAAAGCTGAACAGGCATCCTCACTTACATCTGCGGGCATAGTCAAACCTCCTGAACCCCTTGAATCCCAGATTAATAGTGGAAACAAGAGGAGATTAGTGCTGAAGTTCTCGCTTCGTGATTCTAAAAAGACTGCAACTCCTGAAAACACCAGACCCCAGATTGACTGTACCGCTGATTTAGGTTTGTCGTCTTCACCTACTCAAGCAATTTCAAAAGTAGACCGGGTCAATTTGATCTCAAAGGATCCAGGGTCATCGTCTGCAAATGCAAATATTACTGATGCAGAGCCATCTGAAAGCTACAACAGAACTGATTTTAGAGATAGAGAACCTAAAAAGGTTGAGGATCACTTGGAACAATCTGTAGGGTTCAAGGAGAGCAAAATCAAATGGGGGGAGGTCAAGGTACGAACATCCAAGCAAATGAAATCTGGAGAACTCATGGCAACAGATAATGGAAGCAGGAATGACGTTATTGAAGATGTGCATAAATCTTCATTATGTGATGATTCCCCCCTGGATGACCACCAGCTTTCAGGCAATGCTTTCACAGTCTCTGCTAATAGAAATCTGAGAAAAGAATATGAAGATTGCTCTGGATCTGAGGTCTGCAGACATCATGACTCAACTGTGACAAACCACTTTGAACTGAGGGAGAATCCTCTACCCAAGCCAACAAAGTTGAGGATTAAATCAAAGAAGATTTTCAAGGATCCTGAAAGCCCCTCCCAACTGAAATCCATTACCCCTGTGGCTGTCTCAACTAGTGCTGGAGGTGATTCAATGTCTGAAAGGCTGCCTTGCATGGAAGACAATCTGATTTCGGGAGTAGCAGAAGAAGAAGATGGCTGTAACCATCCCAGTTCAAAACAGTGGTTGCACCCAGATCCCAACAATAAATTGAATAGTGCTGGTTACAAGGGGGTAAAGTCAAATTGGTCTAGAACCAATCCAGAAAGTTACGGAGTTGATCTCAGGGAAACTGCTACAAACACGAATGACCATAACCATGATTTGGGAGTTGATTATCCTGAAGCTGCAACTGATGCGATGCGTAGAACAAGATCCATGGGGTTGAAGGCAACTTCTCGTTCAGAAAAGTTCACCAAGCGAACATCTGATGAGCTCATTTCAGAAGAATGGATGATGAGTTCAAAAATGACGATCAGATCCAAGTCTAGTAGAAACAGGGAGGATATTTATTGTGATGATGACCAAAGTTCCTCAGCTGGAAGGAAGAAGTCACACTACACTTGTAATTGGTTAACATTGTCACATCAGGAGGAGGGTTATCGTTACATTCCCCAACTAGGTGATGAAGTTGTATACTTGATACAGGTAAATGCTTCTCATCTTTCTTGACTAATCTTAAGTTGATCTTTCAATTGTTTGCTCAATGGTACTGTGTGACCTTCAGGGCCATCAAGAGTATTTAAAAACACATCCCTTGTCAGAAGTTGGTCCCCGGGAATCAATTAAGAAAAACATCAAAGCTGTGGAGTTTTGCTCAGTTGAAGGCCTTGATTATTCCTCACTTGCGGGTTCTGGGGAAAGCTGTTGTAAAATCACCCTCAAGTTTACCGAACCTTCTTCTAGTTCGTTTGGTGAAGCATTTAAATTCACCCTGCCGGAACTGAATTTTCCAGATTTTGTAGTTGAGAGATCATGGTATGATGTATCTATCAGGAGGAATTGGACCTCTGGAGATAAATGCCAGGTTTGGTGGAGGGATGAGAGTGAGCAAGGTGGTAGTTGGTGGGAAGGATGGATTGTATCTTCAACAGACAAATCTAATGAGTTCCCCGGCAGTCCATGGGAAAGATACACTATTCAGTACAAGGATGATTCCACTGACCCTGTACGACATTGTCCTTGGGAACTACATGAGCCTGGAAATCCGTGGGAGCACCCCCATATTGATGTTGAAAGTAGATACAAACTGCTTTCTTGCTTCATTCACTTGCAGCGGTCAGACAGCAGAAATGAGGTTAATCTCTTTATTATTTTTATAGTTTCCTTTTGTTTGAGATTCTATATATTTTATTTGGAACTTCACTCAGTTTATATAATAAGATATTGTTTGCAAATGGGCTTGAACTAGCTTGTCTCATTTTCTTTTTCTGAATCTTTTCTGGATGTTGCAGCATAATTCTGTAATTCGAAGACTCAACCAAATTGCGCAGAAGTTGGATTTCATAAACAGGTATTCCTTTTATGAGGCCTTCTTGTTGTTTTCTTTTCTCTTCTTTCTGGTCCCCTTACCACCCCCCCTCTCTCCTTTTTTATGAATCCATCTTTCCTGGTCCCTTGTTGGTACTAAATAGATTTGTGTTCTGATCTGGATTTACTCACTACATGGTGTGCATTAATTAGTTTTTCATTGTGCTCTCTGTTCTGAATTTCCTTAATTTGCCGTGTGCAATTTTTTTCAGGTTTCCAGTCCCATTGTCCCCCGACATAATTGAATCGAGGTTGAGAAACAACTACTACAGAAGCTTAGAAGCAGTGATGCATGACACCAAAGTGATGCTGTCTAATGCCCAAACTTATTTTGGGAGAAATGCTGGGATTGCAGCAAGCTTGAAGCGCCTATCCGATTGGCTTAGTAGGAAATTTTCAAAGTTTAGTAAGATCTAGCACAGATCTGGTGTTTTGGTTTCTAATTTCTGATCCAATTTTGTTGAATCAATCTTCTTACTTGTTGGCTCAAGGGAGGAAAATGTATGAGGAAATTAATTGTGTTTCCTATCAGATATTTAGATTCTGTACAGGTGGAATACACATTCTCTTTTCAACCATGATTACAATCTACAGAAAGGGAAATTGGTAAATCATAACTTGCTTTTTTGGTCACGGGCATGGAATTTATTGGCTCTTGTTTTGGTGTTGGGAATATTTACATTTTGCTGATTTAATGTCGTTAATATTTACTGATATCTGCTGGGGACGATTAGTTAGTTCAACCTGAGATAAAAAGTTTACTTTTCAATACCATTGAAATTATAAATAGTTCTAGAAAGTATAAAGGTATTCTATGAAAAAAAAAAAATGTTTCACTAAAATACAGTTAAACATCATGATTATCCAAAAATTTATTTTATGTAGTAGTATGGAGGCGTGTTTGGAGCAAAATAAAAAAATAAACTCTATAAATTTCTATAAATACGAATTACGAGATTATAAAATTTAAATTTTTTACTCACTATACAAAACACGAGACATTAATTTTTATAAATTTATACAATTTTATACAACTCCAAACACACCCGTATGTGTATATCATGAGTCAAAAAATCAATTGACTGAGTTTTTTTTTTTTTTTTTTCGTGGGATTGTGCTTAATTTTCAATAAATATTTTTAAGCTTGGCATAATTTTAATTTATAATAAATATAGTAAGATTTATATTTGCATATATAGTATTTTAATTTTATATATATAATAAATATTTTATTTTGTACCATTTTGTATATATTTTATATATTCCGGGCTCACAAGCAAACTTTGGGATTTTAAAATACATTTCACGGATGGGTTTGGGATTTTATTATTTTATATAAATTCAAGTTATGCATTTTTCATAGGCTTATGAAAGCCTGACCAGAGTCTGGCTTTGATCAGGTTTTTATATTGGGTTGGAACTAAGAAGGCCAGGGCCCATTATTGAAGGGTCCAGCCCATTGACGCGGCCAGAAACGTTAGAGATTTCGCTAATGCTTAGACAAGTTAAAATTATTCGAGGATATTAGTTCTACCCGTCTTGTTCAAAAGAGAGTATAAGTGTATTAATAAAAGGAACGGGAACGAGTATAAGAGTATTCACCCAGTTCTTTTATTAGTATAAATATTTATTTATTAATTTATATTTTTTAAAATATTTATTTAATATATATAAAAAATAATTATTTTTATTCAATATATATTATTTATAACAATTTATAATATTTATTATATACATAATTTATAATTTTTATTAATTTTAACTAATGGAGACGGGAACGAACCGTTATCCAACAGAAACGGATATAAGAAAAATTTTTATATCTGTAATGGAGATGAAAATATATATGAAGTTAGATATTACTAAACGAGAATGGATACAAATATGAAAATAAATATTGTTAAACGGGGTGAGGATATAGAAAATTTTTTTATACCCGTTAAAGAAATGGAAACATACATGAAGATGGATACCGCTAAACTAGATAGGATACAGACATGAAAATAGATATTGGTAAACGGGGTGGGAATTGAGAAGGCTATACCCGGCCCTTACACGACCCGTGGACATCCTAACAGTGCTCCGCCCAATTCCAGTAAACGCAGAGAGAAGAGGAGAAGGAGGAGAAGCAGAACGGAGGAGGTTGCTTTCGTCGCACTGCAATCGCCTCTCTTCACCGAAGAGGTTAGGGCTAATCTTATCGTCCTTTGCTTTCTTTATTTTTCTTTCCTTTTTGTTCCTCTATAAGCCCTCAGGAGTACAATCAAAGATGTTAGGGCATTTAAAAAAAAAGAACTCCCGATTTGTGATTCGTGACGAATAATCTCAAGTGGAACAAAACGTCAAAGCTTGCTAGTTTTCGAATTTTTCATTTGTTTCCCACAGATTTTGTGGACTGTCGATTTGAGGATAGGGCTACCGAATCTTCTATTGATTAGAATGCCTAGCATAGTTGTTGTATTCATTTCAACATTGGTCTTGGAGTAGCGATAATATTGTTCTATTGCGACCTTTAGTGTCAGTTTTGAACCCTTGGAACAGCCTTTCTGTATGAAAGGATGAAGCTGTGTACATTTTACTCTCCTTAAACCCCGCACTACGGGAGCCACATGCACGAATCTTGGCTGTGGTGATTTCGCCTTTCCATCTACTCTGCATTTTATTTGCTGGGCTCCGAAGAAGTTATTTTCCAGCAACCTTGCAATTACGTGCATATTCAGAAGTTTTTAGCGAGTCGTCATATGCAACGCCATAACATATTGAAAACTCGTGACTTGGTTTCTTAGGTGTTATTTCGTTCGCATTTTTACTTTTTGTTTTATGTTTTGAAAATTCTAAAATAAGAAAAACGTATTTGTTTTGAAATTTCCTGGTTTTCATGTTTTGAGATATTCTTTGTTTGAAAACACAAATGATCAAATACGTTTTGAGTTTCTTGTTTTAAAAACTATAAAATAGAAAATGAGTTCAAAATAGGTATATACCAATTGACACCTTATTATTTTACGAAATTCATTTTTAGTACCACTTGATTTTCCCTTGATAATTCCGCTCTTTTGTTTAACAATTATTGATTATATAATATATTTATGGATGCCCATTATCATTGCTAAGTTTAGGTTGCATTTGTATTTATGATTTTGAAATCAAGAAATTTATTACTAATTACTTAAAAAAAATTACTTAAATATAACTTTATTTTTTAGATAGGAATTTCATCATATATTTGGGTAGTTTAAACATGATAATTTTATGAGGCATTTGAAATCATCACAACAAAATAAATCATTCACAGTGGTCGCTCCACTATTTTAGGCCGTAGTGGCACCATTATTTTGGTAGGAACTATTGGTAAAAACTTCATATATCATTACATAGTTTAATTCTATCACTTATATTTTTAGTATGATTTAATCCCAAACCCATTGATTTGAAATCCTTACTTAGCCCAGCGTGCCTTCTATTTTTGCGTAGTTTGCTAAGGTTAAGGTTTGGCAAATGATATGCAGGAGTTAGAAGGTCTATGATGGAGGGCCAAGCGTGTGAAACCATTCCTTCCCTCCCCAAGGTTAAAGCCATATTCCACCTAGGATCAGAGACATATTCCGTTCATGCAGACAAAGGAATTCTTTCCGAGCAATTAGTTACTATGAAAGGGGAGAGCATGAGCATATTGAAGGACTTCATCACCAAACATAATGTTCCAAATGACGTCCCTGATGAGCCAGATGACATCTCCTCAGAAGACGATGGTGAAATCGCCGAAAAGGTTGATGTGAAGTCAAAGAAGCAGCGGAAATAATTAATAGCTTCTTAGCTTTAAATTAAGTTTCAGAACATGTATGAGAGTCTATCTTGAATGGAGAATGGTGTTAGAACAGGTATTTGTTACCCAAGGATGAAATTGGAATTCTATGTTTTCTCTTTGCAATTGGATGTCCAATTTTAGTCACCGTTGTTTTCAGTCTCCATAGTTGTTTGGCTCAATTTTCTTTAGTGAGCGGTGTTTTGGATTAACAGAACATACATATATACTCATACAAAATGAAGAGGGATAACCCTGTACAATGTCATAAGCTATGATAAAAGCAAAAATAAGTTTTAAATTCATGTGCCAATATAAACGACTATTTATAATGAATTAAAATTATTTTCTTATGTCACAAACATTTTGTGTAAATATAAATGACTTTTATAATATATAATATTTATAATATCTACTTTTTTTTTTCACGACTGAATCGAAGGATTAGCGGGTTTACCGGAATGCATTTGGGCAAAACCCTCTGGGAACAAAGTCAGTTTCCGGCTTTCATTGGCACTAAAAGGTTCACCCGTAAGAGTTAGACAAACCTTGGAGGAGGAAGAAACTTGATTATCAACTCTGAAAATTTAGACAATTCCCAACCTTATTGAATTAGGATGATGACTGTTGATTCAACACGGGGTCTGGTCCCTGGGAAATAGATTTTTTTTATTGACACTTGCAAAACAGAAGGAAATATATACATGTGTGTTGACTCCACCAACTGTAGAATTCAAATATGCTTTCAACCTCAAGAGACTGCCGTTAGATCCAACTGAGAATCCATAATATCAAATGTATATAAATTTATAGGGACTATGTGATATTTGCTCTCCAAAACTCTCTTAACATGTTTACAAGACAAACAATTTTGCCTAAAAACTACACAGATCTAATGCACAAGGTAAAGGGGAAATAAAAAATGATACAAGAAAAGCTTTCCCATATTTACTTTCTATTTCCTATTATGTATGCCAAGGCTCCCATTAGCTGTTCCTTTCCCAGCGGTTTAACTAAATGAAAATCCACCCCTGCCTGCATCATCCTGTTTGTTTCCTCACCTTTTGTATGAGAAGTCAATGCTATGATCGGTATGTGAACCCCATAATGCGCCTCCTCCTCTCGTATCCGTCTTGTTGCTTCAAAGCCATCCATTAACGGCATCTGTGAGAATCAAAAGATATATTTTCTCTCAATAAATGTCAGTAGTTTCTTCTAAAAACAGCTGAAATATGCATACTCTTCCTAATACATAAATTACCCAATACATATTTACACAACTACAAGTAAATGACCTCTAAAATGCCAAATATATGCTTAAATTAAGAGGTACCACAATTTTGTTAGATTGATTGTCTCTCCTTTCCATTTTTTTTTTTTTTATGAATTCTGGTTCAGATATGAATCAGTTGGCAGAATTAGCCATCAGAAACACTTGCAATACAACAACACAGACCGCTGGTATATGAAGAGATGGGAAGCTTAATATTTAATTACCTCACAATCCATCAAAATATAATTGAAAGGAAGAATCTCTGTTGTTCCATGTTTTCTCTGCTCACTTAGACCTCTGCAGACTAGTTCTAAAGCTTCCCCACCGTTTTCGCATGGTTCAACAACTGCACCAAGCTTTGAAATAAGAGATGTAGCCAGCTTCCGTAACAATGCATTATCATCAGCAACCAAAATTTTCTTCCCAAGCAGGGGTTTCTCTCTGCTTGTGTTACCATGTTGTTCTTGTATTTCTCCCTGTTGGTCTGGGAGAATGTGATCAACAGCCGGAACCAAAATTTCCTTCCCCTTAGAGAGTTTCTCACTGCTCGATCCACCATGATTTGATTTTGACTTCACATGAGCCTGAGTTGATGAAAACCGCTCCGAAGGAATTTTCTCAGATGGATACAAATTTTGTCTCCTTTTCCCAGGCAAAATTGTACCCCCAAACTCTGGCAGAAGTCCAATCACATGATACAAGCGAGAACCATGGAATGGCTTAGAAATGATAAGATCAGTAGGAGGAAGCTTGGCCTCATTGAGGCCTTTCAAATGTATGCTACGGGCACCTGGTTTATTGATCCAAATAATTCTACAAGTAGTATTGTAGAGGTCTCTTCTAAACTCAGCCACGGCCCTACTTAGTTGTCTAAATGGAGCAGCGCTAGTATCGATTACTATCATTATGAAATTTGGTACACCTTTCGCATTAGTCCTCCTGTGAAGAGATGGAATGTGGTCTATGCCATCCAAGGCACTTAAAGGGATATCCTTAGCTTGGGCACTGGAGTTGCAGGACAGAGGTCTGCTCATGCAGTCAGTCCTAGAACTCAGAACTTCTGATTGATCCGAGGAGCTGTACAGGGAAAGGTTCATCTTCTGTTTTATCATCTTTAGGGTATGAGGAAGTTGCTCCCATTCTTTCACAGCAGACACTTTAATCCCTAGCATCTCCATGAATCTCTGAGAAATTCTTTGTCGCATGTCACTTTGAATAAAGAGTATGACATGGGAACCTTCCCGCTTAGGGCTAGTAATGCACGTACTTGGCCCTGAATGGTGAGATGAATCACCAGATATATAACCAGCTGCTTGTGACTCAATATCATCTTCTCTTTCGTTTCCAATTAATTCAGTCTCGTGAGTCAGGAATGTGTTAAACCTGAAGCAGGTCCCCTTTTTACCGATTTCCTTGTCCACTATCTGTATTTCGCCGCCCATTAGACGTACCTGGTTTGAAGTAACAAAAAAGGAAAATCGAATACTGGAAATCACTCACCCACAAGTGAAACAAATTTAATTATTTTTTTGGCCTAGTGCCGAAGCAAGGAGTAAGGGGAACGATAACAATAAAACAAAAAGACTAGTAAGCATACGAATTTAGCAAGTGCATACTAACTTTTTTTACATACCAGAGATTGAACAATGCCAAGCCCCAAGCCAGTGCCCTCTTGTGGAAGAGCTGTTTCTTTGATTTGAACATAGTTTTCAAAAACAGAATTTTTCTTCTCTTTTGGAATTCCCCGTCCCGTATCATCCACCTCGAAAATAAATTCCACAGAGTTTTCATTTTCACGGTCAGTATTCATGGATTCAAGGCCGTTGAATACTTCATCATTCTTGAAAAATAGGCATTTGAGACAATGCAAGGAGCTGTTCTGTTTTGAAGGAAATATTGATTTATTGAAATTGGGTTTCTTTGCCCAAGCTCGAACTACCACATGTCCCTCGGATGTAAATTTTACAGCATTGCTCAATAAGTTGCATAATATCTGTTTAAGCTTGGTCCTATCGCCTTTTACTTTTGAAAACTTGGAGAGGGAGCCATCACAAGGGTCCAGCAGCACATCTACACCACTTCTCATGCCAACGGGATGATACAAATCAACAACATCTTCGAGCAATTGAGCCAAGTCAAATTCTTCTTCTTCAAGTTGCATTTTTCCAGCTTCAATTTTACTTGTATCAAGAACAGTATTCAAAATACCTATATGTGGTACATTAAAAATTGAAGTTTGAGCAGAAGCCTTTAATGCATAATGTAAACTTAACTAGAATCTCATAAAATTAGAAAAAAACCATTAACAAATTTACCCAAAAGATCTTTTGTGCAAGCCTCTATTTGCATTAAACTCGCATCCAACTCTGATCCAGGAGCAACTTCATCACGGCACACTGTTGTCAAACCGGAAATGCCTGCAAGCGCAGCACGGATGTCATGGCTTGCACTTGCAAACGCAATGCTCTTGTTTAAACTCTTCCTTTCTGACTGTTGAGTTATTTCCATTTGTTTTATCAGTGCGGCACATAAGTACATCTCTCTTCTGGCTGCTCTAAAAATTAAGAACACAAAAGCAGCAATGGAGATGACCAAGACAACCACCACCAGTATCAGAACTATGAAGGTAAGCATGATGTGTTTCTCGATTTTAATGCTCACTAGTTCCTTTTGTTGCAAAGCGGACACATGCACCTGAAATCCCAAATACAACTTCATGCGTTATGCTTACTTGTAGCGATGGATCAATGGAACTACTTGATAAAAAGGTTAAACAATGAATGGTAGCTAGGTAATTCCTCTCCATTTTATGTAACCATGATATTTAAGGTGTTATTTACCTTAGGCAACAATGAACCGTGGCTGAGCAGAATGTGTGCGCATAATCCATGATTTATGAAACCATTAATGAACATGTCTTGGACAACCAAAGATTAATTTTCAAATAGAGTTGGCAATGCATTCTTCCACTTCGTAGTGGAACAGCCTAACATACTCGGAAGAAAACTGGACGAGTAAAGTGCAATGATTTAGTCATGAATGATAAGTAGACCATGTATTCAATCTTAGACATTAAAGAAACTTGTACTTAGATGTAGCAATGGATCAATGCCGCTACTTAAGAAAAATGACATCATTGAATTATAGGTAATTTCTCTCCATTTTATGTAACCATGATAATATGATGTTTAAGGTTTTATTTACTTTGGCCAACAACGAACCTTGGCTGAACAATAGCATGTGCACATACAATCTATGATTACAAAATCATTACTTGCTTTGATACCAAAAGATTAAGGTTTCAATTAGAATTGGTGCATGGTTCATTCTGCCATTTTACAACGAGCAAATTAGCATAATTGGAAGAAAACTTAGCAAATGGAACACAGTGACTGTAATCGTGAATGCTAAGCATATCACATATTCATTCTAAGAAATTAAAGAAGAAACTTGTAGTTGTGCATTACCAAGTTGTTTATATAATATAATAATTTGAAACATACCAATTGCACAACAAAGATGTTAATTAAGCGGAGAAAATAAACCGTATAATTTATTTCCTAAATTTTCGTTGAAGAATAGGAAATGGAATTTGGAGATATGAAATAATATTCCAAGGAACAAAAAGTAAATCCTAAATAGAATAGAATCTAGAAGTGGAATTAATATTCCATGGGGATGATAAGTGGAGGGGATTTATTATTAAAAATATCGTCTCGGGGTAAGGATTTGTTATTAGAAAAAAAAAATTCACTAAATATGAATATTAACATTAGAGTTCTCCATTGATGGAGTTTCAACAAAAATTTTCCTCCAAAGTGCAAAAGGGGAGAGAACTCAATAACTATATCGCATAAAATGTAGTCAAATTAAAACAATTGTAATACTTGCACATTAAATCTATAAACCAAATGATTTTTTAAGTATTATTTATTGAAATTACTCTACCATTAATGTCAATTTCAAACAAGATTTTTCAAATATCATGAGATTTTTATTTATACTTGTCACATTTCATAAATTATTCCCAAAACTATCTGCTTATGACTTTAGGCTTAAGAGAGGGGATAAGCACATAGTTACCAGTTTTATGGGTTAATTTAGTACGTGTTACAAGTATGAATTTGTAGAAAGATATATTTTCCAGTACGCGATATGGTAGGGGTATGCTTAGTTAGAATGCTATTTTGAATCACAATTTACTTTAAATTATTATTTGGTTCGTGATGCAGTTATACATGTAATATGCATTGTATGTATTATAAAATATATATGGATTATTTAACAGTAGAACTATTTTTTGTTTGAAAAAGTAAAAGAAAATTGTACAATCCTTTTAGGTTGAAAAAAAATTAATTATCCATACTTGAAAATTGGAAGGAAGGAAGTTGTAAAGTCTTTTATTGGACAAAATCTTGCCCTAAACATAAAAGGAAGTTGTAGAAATATATTAGGAAATTACAAATTCTCTTGTTTTGATTTGAAAAAGTAAAAGAAATTTATAGAGTCTTTTCTAGTTGGAACAAAAAAACACATTAATTATTCAAACTTGAAAAAATGAAAGAAAGTAAACTATATTGTTAGATCAAATCTTGACCTAAATATCAAAAAAGATTATAGAATCCTTCGTTGGTTGGACTGACTCCGATGAGGGGCGATTGTGACGGCGATGACAACAATTTCAGGTCAAAACTCGTTTATCTATCATCTCAGATACTCGTTATCCTCTCGTGAAAGTGAATTATCAATTTGGGATCACGCGATTTGGTTTTAAGGGTCGAAGAAGGGTTAACGAATTAGGTAACTATAAGTGAGCCTTCGTTTTTCGGTTAAAAAATTAAACCAAAATTTTTTCGCCCCTCTTTTTAAGAGTAAAGAAATTTTGTAAGGAGAACCAAATTGATGCAAGCTGAAAATAAAAATTTAAAGAAAAAGTGAGAACCAGAATTATAAAATTATAACTATTAATTTAATCTATTGATATAAATTTAATAAAAAAATTAGTAATATTTTAATACGAGCATATTATAAATATAACATATTGCTAATAATTTGTGAAGGCACACCGAAAAGATGACTCGTGATTGAATCAGGAAAAGGTGTCACAGGATGGAATGAACGGATTTGGTGCAAAGGAAAAAAGGGAACTAAATATTGTTTTTTCAGACTATAGATGATGCTTCGGAGTTAACCATTATTCGCAAGGGTTTCCGTGGCATCCAAACAAGGGCCTAAAGAAATTTAGGAAAGAATTGGAAAACCAGAAAAAAAAAAAAAATTACGTTTCAAACAAAGACATGTCAAGAAGAACAAAAATAAAAAATCGAACCTGGATTTGTCATCCGATCTTTTCCGGGTTGATACTTTTCGCATCACGTGCAAAGTTATATATATATATATATATATATGCATGCACGAACTTGTGCATGGAGATTTCCTTCAGCTTTCTCTGTAACCAATCAAAGAGAAAACCCGAATTTAAAAAGAATAACAGAAGAGAAAATCAATAAACTTCAAGCAAGTATAATAGTCAAATATCAGCAGTATATAAATCCGCTTAGAACAAACAAATATGTGTCTGTGTATGTATATATATATATGTACATGTACATGCATGAATAGGTTGAATAGCCTTGCCTGCACTTGTATGCCATCTTCTCCAGTACTGCGAGAGAGTGACTCCAGTACCCTAAATCCACAGAGAGAGAGACAGAGAGAGAGAGAGAGAGAGAGAGAGAGAGAGAGACGTGCCAGCGATGAAGACGGGCTGGGAAGACTGTCTGAGTTTAGACCCACCCTTGGACTCTAAAATCTTAATTACTTATTTTATAGATTTTGATTCTTCTAATAAAGATTGGTTACCTAAATTAACTCAAAGGGAATTCCAATACAATAAATAAAAATAGAAGTTTTTTTCTTGTATATTTACTAGGTGTGTCCTGTGCCTAAAAACACGTGGGATCCATAACTCAGACGCCGTCCTCCCCTCCCCTCCCCTCCCCTCTCAACTCTTAATCGGTAAATGTGACAGGTCATATTTTGAGAGAAAACTGAACTTTCTTATATAATAGATATTATTTCATAATAAAAAATTTAGAAACATCATTTTGTTTTAATTTAGGTAATTTTATACTATTACAATATTATTTCAAATTCCAATATCACATTTATAAAAGTTTAGGTCTACTATTTTTTCAAAAACTAAATTCATTATGATAAATTTTTATTCCCAAAATTCGGCTGTGGTCATAGTAATTTGGTTTCAATTTCTTAAGAAAAAATAAATTTATTAATTAATAAAAGAATAACTTTTTTCCAACTTCCTTGTTTAATTTGGTTTAGTGGTGAGAAAATAAAAAATTATGATAACGCATGTGTACAATTTTTTTTTTAAATAATGTGTTTAGTATTTAGGGATAGCTCTTTGATTTTGAGATAAATAAGATATGTCATGATTGCTTGTTTCCTGCAGAATTTAATGCCTAGTTTGTTAATGCCTTTGAATTAATTGCAAAAACGAAAAAAATAAAATAAAAATTAAAAAACAAAATTTTTAGAAATAATCTAGCAATAATGACATTATTCAGTCTATGGAAACGCTATTAAATGTCTTTCACACTCTTCTTTTTTTGTAGATTAGTTTTTCGAAATCCTGGGCTTGAGATACATTTTTATTATAGAATGGGTCATCCATTGTACTCATTTAATAAATATATATAACGTAATTATATTTTTTAATTTGATAAAGTTGTATTTGTATTAATCATTAAATTAAGTGTGATACCTTATATGAACCCATCTGAACGATTAATTTAAATTTTGTAAATTGTTACAAGTTTTGTAATAAATTTAATTTTATGTATAAAATGTGAAACAATATTTACGGGATGTTTCGCAGCATAATTATTAATAACTCTTGATATTTTTTTGTTAAAACTTGTTAGTTGTAATTTTTGATGTGTTTGGTGAATCAAGAAGAAACTTTTTGCATTTTTTAACAAATTTTTTCAACTTTTAAGTATTTGAAAAATTTTTTGACAACTTTTGATTTTTTTAGTAACTTTTAGTAAATTTTAGCAATTTTTGAATTAAGAAATTACTGTGACAAAATAGAAAAGTGGTAAATTTTAGTATTTTACCAAACACTCGGTAGCAACTTTTTGAATTTTTTTCCTAAAAATTTCGGTGCCAAAAGCTACCTTAATATAACACATACGTAATGTTTAAATATTTAAAAAAAAAAATTCAAATACCTAATTTATAAAAAAAATAATAATCGGCTACAAACTTAAAAAAAAAAAAAAGTGTGATATATCTCGGTACTATAAACAAAAATAAAATGCAAAAATAAAAAATACCACGCGTCGGATTATCAACAATTATTCAAATATAATTAATAATAGTAAAACGATCAATTATAAACTTATAAATAAACAAATAATACAATACAATTTGCGTTGAACCTCCAAACAAAAAAAAAATGCAAAAAAAAAAAAAAAAATCAATATGTGTCTATATAAATACATTATTCAATCCGGTGCATTTTTTCCGATCTTTTTTGAAAAGCGCATAGTTTCTCTTTCAAAAATGACCTCTTCAATCGAGGAAGGCATGAGATATTTACTTAAACCAGTAGGTCCTTGAACGGATCCCCATGTTGGCTATTACTGATCATTTCTTAAATCTTTAATGGAAAAATAATATTAGTATTTAAAAAAAAAACTCAAAATACATTTGCTTGACTTTCGATATAAACATTTGTCACTTTTGTACAAAATTTATATTATTTTGTTATTTTTATGAGTATATATTAACAAAATATTTATGTTTTGATACAAATTTTTATAATATATTAAATTTTATAATAAACGATGAATAAGTATACGTAAAATATAAAATAATACAAAAATATCTTTAACAATAATGGAAAAAATATAAAATAAAACAAAAACATACAGTAAGCATAAATCCAATACATTTAAATTCTGTTTAGAGCTTTGAATTTCTTCGAAAAAACACTAAAAATTTTAAAAAATTATTCATTTTTATCTAATTATACAAATTATGAAACAATAACTTTTGAGTTTGTTTATAGTGAAACAAAAAAAAGTACAAAACTCTATAAACATGGATTATGAAATTATAAAATTAAAATTTCTATTAACTGTATAAAATATAAAATACTAATTTTTATAAATTTATATGATTTTATTAAATTCTAAGTATTTTTTCACACCAAAACCCCCTTTATGTATGACTAATTTAAAGTTTAACTAAGTTTACAGAGGAAAGAGGCCGTGCAGAGTGGGATATAGCCTATCGGGAAAGAGAGGCCGGAGAAGAAGAGATTGATTTTTCAAGGGAGGGAATCCCAGCAATATCTCGCCAGCATGGATCTTCTCGGGGAAGTACTACTTGCCTATTTGATGACTCACTTCCAGCTTTTTAACTTAAGTGTGGGGGGTTTTGTTGACGGGTAGAGAGGGGCTTGTTCCTTATCTCACTCGCTTCTCGCCGCTTCACATTTTAAAATATTAATTATCGTTTGGAGTTTTAAGTTTTTTAAAAATTTAAAAAATAAATTTAAATTTTAAAATTTCAAATTTCTCCAATTGAATTCTACAAAATGTCACTTTTACACCAATATTATGTTTTGGGTAATAAAAAAACTCTGAAAATAATTTTATATTAATAATAAATAATAAATAATAAATAAAATACTTTTAATTAAACTTTGTATTGATAATAAAAATTTGATAAATTCAGTTAAATTAGTATTTTTAATTAATTATGACTAAAAATATAATTAATTAATTTTATTAATTAATTATATCGTATTATAAATAAGATATCATTATCACTTAAATTTTTATCATATTTTCTTTATTTAATTACATAATTATAGTTATTGTAAAAATAATTAAATAAATAATCTAGTATGACAACTTATGAAGAATCAAATTAGTTAGACAAAAATAGCAATATCGTAGGATAAAAATATTTTCTTGAAAAAATAATGTATAATACATAACATGTTAAAGTATGTTAGGAGTACAAAATAATGAAAGTTAGAAATTAAATTTATTAAGTTATTTTTTATTTTAATTATTGATTTAAATTTTATTAAGTGAGATAAGATAATGATAGTATTTGAATAGAAATGTAATTCTAAAGTTTTAGGATTTTTAAATACAATGGAAGTATTATTAGAATTATGGGAAACATAAAACCATATGTTAAAATTATATTTTTATTATTAAATCATAATTAATTTAAAATAATAAAGACTTAAAACTGACTAATTAGTTATAATTTTATTATTTTTATTTTTAATTATAATCAAATCAAACATTAAATAATATACGAATTCTATTGAGAATTTTGATATATATATATATTTATGATATTAAAATTAAATCAGCACAAACAAAATTTTAAAATAAATAAATAAATAAATGCAACATTTATCATTTACTAAAAAGACACAGAACAGTCTTCGAATACAGTAGTTAACTAAATTACACCAAAGGCTCCACAGTTTAGCTTAACTATCAAATGGCTCCTAAACAATCAAAATAATTAAGAATAACTCCCACAATGAATAAAAAATAATATAATATCCGAACAAAAGTCTTACACTCTGTATGTTTTTTAGAAACGGCCTACTGTATGGATGTGTTTTGAGTTGTATAAAATTATATAAAAGTTAATGTTTCGTGATTTGTGCAATGAGTAAAAAGGTTAAATTATATAGTCTCGTAATTCATATTTGTAGAAATTTATAGAGTTTTGTATTATAGTATAGAGCTCCAAACGTAACCCATGTTATATCTACAAGTTTCCTGTTACAAATCAAAAGAAAGAAATATTATTATAATTATTTTTTATTTTATTTTATTTTATTTTTGTCACTCGGAAAGAGAAAGACATATATAAATTAATAAATATCAACATTAATCAGCCTTTTATAAAATTTTAAGTTAATAATAATATTAAATTAGACTTTAAACATAGTGTGTTGGATAATTTTTAATATTGGATAAACTTGAACATAGACATCAATACATCACATTGCTTCTCAAATCGTCATTCTTTAATAACTAATAAAGGGACTCTTCGGCAATTTTTATGATTTTTTTATTATTTTGTATTTAAAAAATAATAATAATAAATTATCTTCTCCAATTTAATCTAAGTTATTTAAATATTTATTTTAATAGAGTACAAATAAATTCATCTTGCGGTTACAAAGGTTGATTGCTTAGAGTTGTTATTGGTTACAAATGTCGATTGCTTAGAATTATGAGTTCATTGAAAGTTTGAAGTTAAAGAAGAGTAAGAGTTTTGTAAAAATTAATAGATAACCAAGAAAAGTTAAAATTTAGCTAATTTTTTGTATTTTTATTATTTTTTATTAAGGGTTAAATTAGTTGAAATCAGTTGTAAATATATTTATTAGAAAGGGTAATTAAAAAATTTCAATTTGTGAGTTGTTTAAAAAAAAGAAAAAGAAAAGACAAGCCAACTTATTTCTTTGAATGTTAATTATTAGTATAATAATATTAGTGTTGATATATATGTATATACTTTCACACTTAAGACAACCAAGGCCCCTCCGGATGCGCAGAGCGCAGCAATTCCCACAACTTCCCGCCAAACCCCGCCGTCTGAGACAGTTCACAATCACTTTAAATTCCCGCCTTTTTTTTTCCTTGCAAAAGCTCGGATAATCATTGCCTTTTCGTCTTCTTATTCTCCGTCACTCCCTCTCTCAGAGGCCATTAACATCTCATTCTGTTCATCTGTCTCCGTCTCCGTTCTGTTTGATGGGCCCTTCACGCCGCCTCAGCAATGGCCGATCACCTCTGGTGAATCAACAGCGCCAAATCACAGCCTTCTTCTCCACGTCCACTTCCTCTCCTTCTCAATCTCCTTCCTCTGTGCCCTCCAAAAAAGCCCCTAAAACCCATTCTAACCCTAACCTCAGTCGGAGCCCTAGCCCAAAAACTCCATCACCTCTCCCGACCAAACGCAAGAAGCCTCTGTTAGTCATCGGTTCATCTTCTACTTCAACACCCGACAGCACCGCTCAGAGATTGTACGCCGAAGAGGTGGTGGACAAGAGGATTAAGGTTTACTGGCCTCTCGATCAATCTTGGTACGAGGGCTGTGTTAAATCTTTTGATAGAATCTCCGGTAAGCATTTGATTCAGTACGACGATGCCGATGAGGAGCTTCTGGATCTATCCAAGGAAAAGATAGAGTGGGTCGAGGAAGTCAGAAGACGATTCCGCCGGTTGCGTCGTGCCTCGTTTATCGAAGACGAAGAAGAGGCGGTCGCAAATGCTTTGGAGGCGGAAAGTGGTGATGGCAGTGATGATGATTCGGCCGATGCAGACTGGGGAAAGACTGCGGAACCCGAAGCAGCTGAGGATGCTTCCGAGGGTACGGACTTGGAGGTCGAAGACGATGAAACGGCAAGTGCGAAACGAACGCGGGGCAAGAACACGGAATCAAGAAAGCGTAACACGAGTGGAGGAGGGAAGGTTGGTTCCAGTAAGAAGAGCAAATGTGAAGTTTCTGTAGATGTCAATGGATGCAAATTGATGGAATCCAAAGATAGCTGCAGTAAGTGATGGGACACCTAAGAGTGTTATTTTGTGTTCTTTGTTTTTGTCCTTTCAGTTAACTTAAATTTGAGGGGATATATGTACAATGGGCACCTCTATTGTTGGATCTGTTCTTTATGTTCCAGACCTGCAGTTATGTCCACCTCTATTTATTTGTCCTTTCAATGGATTATGTTGCACCTCTTTGTCCGATCCATGAATTACCTTGAATTCAATAAAAACGGGGCCTCCCCAACAAAAGTGGAAGGCATGTCAGTAATCAGGGTTATTTTGTACCATCAGTCTATCCCTTGATTGCAATACAAACAGGACGAACATCAAATTTCAAGTATATAATGTTTGCATGACTGTCATAATCTTGCAGATTCTTTTTGCATGAGCAAAGTATCTGTTTGTTCTAGCAATTTTTTTTGGTTATATTGAATGCGGGCACACTTTTTGCAGCTGGAAAGTCATATAATCTTGTGAATGATGTTTTAACGGATGATGCCACCCAAAGGTTTGCCATTCGCGAAGCACAGAAGCTGCACTTCCTTGGGGAGTAAGTTCATAGTCCCCATCCTGCCTTCATTTTTTCTTGTGTAATTTGCTTATAATATGACTAACGTGAAACCAGTAGAATTATAGAAGCCTGAGTTTGTTTCTGATTAAATATCAAAATTAATATTATTTTATTCTGGGGGTGGGGGAAGTGATAGGTCATCATTGCTTTTATTTAGTCATTGATTATGTATATGTCTACATTTGCAGATAGACCAATTTTAATAATTCTACTGTGTTGCTCCCATTTTGTGACAGACAGCGTAGGGATGGAAATAGAAGACGTCCTGGAGATTTAAATTATGATCCTAGAACTCTCTACTTACCTCCTGATTTTGTAAAGAGCTTAACTGGAGGCCAGGTAATGTTTTCAAATGGTAACTAGTTCAGAACTTCAGAGGTTCTATCATTTTTCTTTTACTCAGTTCATTAGAATGAGTTCACTTGGTCTTTTGTAGAGACAATGGTGGGAGTTTAAGTCAAAGCATATGGACAAGGTTCTATTTTTCAAGGTAATAGGTTTTGTACACGTGGGCTATATCAAGTATGCGTCAAGTTCATCATTGTCAGTTTCAGTTATCTATTGTTGCTCATTCAATCGAATAATGTTCATTTCATCATTGTTGGAACAGATGGGAAAGTTTTATGAGCTTTTTGAAATGGATGCGCATACAGGAGTGAAAGAACTTGATTTGCAATATATGAAGGTATCAGATGGTTCAGGTGCATTCAGAACATTGCATGGATGGCATTTTATATAATCCTTGCAGTTTCTCTCCCACTCCCCTTCTGGTTGGCTTTGTTTTTTGCTGTTCTTTACCTTGATAAGCTACTTAAATTGCTACGTGAGAACATTTAGATGCTAATTTATCCTCGAAGCTTGGACATTTAGTTGGATAAATTAAATGTTTTTTTTTTTCCTCCCACTTAAAATAAGTTTTGCCTCTGCTTGCATTTGCAGGGAGAACAGCCGCATTGTGGGTTTCCAGAAAAGAATTTCTCAATAAATGTGGAGAAGTTGGCTCGGAAGGTTCACCTCCCAATTATTTACTGTTTCATGTTCTGTATTGCACTCAAGTTACTCTAGTGAGCCTTTGTACTTTGACTTTTAAAGTATTTACTGAGCTTCTTTGCTGGAGTAGGGTTATCGGGTCTTAGTTGTTGAGCAGACAGAAACGCCTGAACAGCTTGAGCTTCGTCGCAAGGATAAGGGTTCCAAAGACAAGGTCAAACTAAATTCATAAGATCCCATGATATCAATAAAAAAATTAAAATAAGTTATTTTCCCTGAAATATTTTGTTGTTTATTCCATTGGTTGATATTTTCGCTTTTTGGTGTAGGTTGTGAAGCGTGAAATATGTGCTGTGGTCACAAAAGGAACATTAACTGAGGGGGAGATGATGTCAGCAAACCCAGAGGCTTCTTACTTGATGGCAATCGCGGAAAGTTGTCAAATTTTAGCAAACCAACAGGAGCGAGTCTTTGGTGTTTGTGTGGTTGATGTTGCCACAAGCAAGATTATTCTTGGTCAGGTGAGTCTGGAATCAGAAGCTCATGCTCTGATGTGCCCTGATTTCATAATTTGGGTGGAATCAACAGTTGGTGAACCAAAGTCAATCATAAACATGGGATCTGGGGATTTGTAATCACACTCCACAAAATTTAGTCTCAATTGTCACGCAGCATAATATTATGGCCAAATGCGGATATAGTGATAATTTATGAAAAAGTTTTTTTTTTTGTTCTCTACTTGTTTGACAAAATTAATTGTCGTTTAAATTTAATGATTGGTATTTTGGAGCCATGTTGATTACTGTACTGAGCATGGTTATCTTTTTGATCTTTTGATTTGACTAAGTGTCCTTTTCATTGTTGACAGTTTCGAGATGATCCAGAGTGTAGTGTGTTGTGTTGTCTTTTATCTGAACTGAGGCCGGTGGAAATAGTAAAATCTGCTAAAATGCTTAGTCCTGAGACTGAAAGAGTATTGCTGAGACACACAAGAAGTCCTTTAGTTAATGAGTTGGTTCCACTTTTGGAATTCTGGGGTGCTGAGAAAACTGTTTGTGAAGTCAAGGCTATCTACAGTCGTATCAATGAGCAATCAGCATCTTCATCTTTGAATGAAGCAAATTCACAAGCTATTGGTTCCTCCTTAGAAGTTGGCTTCAGCTGCTTACCAGATGTACTGTCAGAGCTTGTGAATGCAGGCGATAATGGCAGCCATGCACTTTCAGCTCTTGGGGGCATCCTTTTCTACCTGAAGCAAGCCTTTTTGGATGAAACTTTGCTTAGATTTGCGAAGTTTGAGTTGCTTCCATGCTCTGGTTTCAGTGTTATTGCTCAAAAGCCATACATGGTTCTTGATGCAGCTGCGCTGGAGAACCTGGAGATATTTGAGAACAGCAAAAATGGAGAGTCTTCCGGGTAACCTCGCCTGTTCTTTTATGCAATATTCTTTTTTCTGTTTGTTTATTTTTTCCTTTTTCTTATTTTGTTTTTTCTTGCATGGGCCGTTTGAAACAATTTAATGCCACTGTCTTTTGCCTAATTTTGAGGTGATTTGTTTATGTAGAACACTTTACGCACAATTGAACCATTGCATGACAGCATTTGGAAAGAGATTGCTCAAAACATGGCTTGCCAGACCTTTATATCAGGTGGAGCTAATTAGAGAGCGGCAGGAAGCTGTAACTGATCTAAAGGTGAATTTTAAATTAATTTTGTATTGTTTTTCTGTTGTTTGTGCTGAAATGTAACATGAATCACAATTTTGAGTGGGTTAACTGAGAGAAGAAAGGCATTATTACTAATGCATGGGATAGAAGGGATGTTCAGAAAGAACTGTTGCTAATGCATGTCAGCAATAACAAAGGGAAATAGGGAATAGCCATGCTTGGAGGAAGCATCCACGTAGTTTGCAGTGCTGAATTCATCTCTAGGGGGATGATTTCATCTCTAGGAAGCATCCACTTAGTTTGGTTTGTTTTCTTTTTTTCATCTATGCTTCCTGTAATATTGGCACTAAAGATGGATTGCTTGTATGCTTTAATATATATTCGCATATATTTTAATGCAAAAAATAATAATAAAGATCAGCAGTATGAGAGAGAATGGAAAGATCATTCTGTTTTAGCATGAGTGATATTATATCATGCCACCCCCAAAGAGAGGTTATTGGTAACATTTGTATTGGTTATTGATACATTGACCAGACATTGCAGCTTTTCTTATTTATTAATTTATTTATTGGGATCTTGTCTGCATATCTTCTGATATATAGTTTTTTCTATAGGGGGTTAATCTACCGTTTGCACTTGAATTTCGAAAAGATTTATCCAGACTTCCAGACATGGAACGGTTGCTTGCCCGCATCTTTTCTATTAGGTAAAGATAGGCATTGCCATGCATTAATTAACTTATTAAAGAAATGTTTCTCTTTGTAACTTAAATTGTTTTGTGTATGATGATTTATGCAGTGAAGCAAATGGAAGGAATGCAAATAAAGTGGTTCTATATGAGGATGCTGCAAAGAAACAACTTCAGGATTTCATATCCGCCTTACGTGGTTGTGAATTAATGGTCCATGTGTGCAGTTCGCTTGCAGTCATCTTGGAAAATGTTGAATCCAAGCTCTTGCTTTATTTGTTAACTCCTGGTACAGTTTGCATAGATGTATCTATCATTATGACTAGGATTTTTTTTTCTTTTCTTTTTCCAAAGCTGACTTGGGAGAAGATTGAATCTAAGCTTTTTCATCATTTAATAGCTCATGGTGTAATATTTTTGTGTCTTTGACATTCTAAGCAAAGTCATGCTTCACATCTGTGTATTAACTGTATGCAGGCAAAGGTCTTCCTGATGTTCATTCGGTTCTAAAACATTTTAAGGATGCTTTTGATTGGGTGGAAGCAAATAATTCAGGCCGTATAATACCTCACGAAGGGGTTGATACAGAGTATGATTCTGCTTGTAGAACCGTTACAGAGGTGGAGTCTAGTTTGAGAGTGCACTTAAAGGAACAGCAAAAATTACTAAAAGATGCATCAGTAAGAACTTAAGTTGAAATGAATCCACAGTCAAACTTATAGGAGGCTTCTTCCAAATCCATTTCTTTAGGTGTTACTGACTTTGTTACTCTGATGACCTGTTGTAGATTAGTTATGTAACAATTGGAAAGGATGCATACCTTTTGGAAGTGCCAGAAAGTTTGAGTGGGAGTGTTCCACGGAATTATGAGTTAAGATCATCCAAAAAGGTAGTGCTGTCTGAAGTAGATTTAATTATTTCTATATATCTCACCAATGTGGGTGGTCCAAATATCTAATATTGAGTGATATCAAGATGTTAAACCCTCTCTGTTTTACAATATGATTTTTTTTCCCTTTGACTGCTAATTGGAGCCATCAGCATTCAGCATGACTTATATGCTATATTGTTAATATTGTCATCACAATATTAATAACCACCCAACATAATTTTTATGTGCAACTAGAAAGGGGACCACATGGTGTGTCCAATATAAAATTTGAATGAAACCATTAAAAATTTGAAGTTGTTGATAACTAAGTAGTTGATGAAGTAGTTTTTCAAAATGTGAAGAATTTGTCTAGTATACAGCTTTTAATGCTAAAATGAAGTGTTTTTGGTAATGAACCTTTACATGTTTACTTTTTCGCCTAAGAAAAACTGGTTTAGCGGTTAATGTTGTTATGCAGGGATAATATAGAAAGAGTTGAAAGTTGATAGACTATACCAAAATTTTGGTTTTGCCTATATGCTAATATACTCTTTATTTTTGATAGATTTAGTATACTTTTTAAACAAACTGATTTCATGTAACTATGCAATTGGTTGATCAGATGTGGCTGCAAAAGCATTTTTACCATTTCAAAGTATTGGTGTGTAGCCTTTATAGGATAACTTTTCTTTTGGTTATATGGGAGTGAGATGGTGATGTACAGATTAAAAATCCCCTTTTTTTTGGGTCTTGTTTATATAGTTGGAGGGGTAGGAGGTGTGGATCTAGGTATAGAAATTTATTTGATTTTTATTTGGGAGTGTGATGGTCTAGGCTTGGGTGGGGTTGTAGCAGGCATGTGTCATATCTTAATGCTTTTTTTTTTTTTTTTTTCATATAAAATCATTTTATTCATTAAAAATAAGTATTGGGATAAGCAATCTTAGGGAGGCATTCCATCAGGCAATTTGGGAAATGAAACCAATTTTCTGTTTCTGCAATTTTATGTTGTGTTGCCTTTACTGAATGGCATGGCCCGTACAACTGAATGATTTTTATTTTTTGTCTTTTTTCTGTCAACTCATTCAAGTGCTTACACAAGCGTCTTGTCTCTAGCTGGAGGCACATGGCACTTGCTTGAGATTCACTTGAAAAATTGCATTTTTCCTCAGCATTTCTCCCCATCTATGATATGCAGGGCTTCTTTAGGTACTGGACTCCAAATATTAAGAAGTTGATAGGAGAACTCTCTCAAGCTGAATCTGAGAAGGAGTCTAAGTTGAAAAGCATTTTACAGAGGTTGGTTGGACGTTTCTGTGAGCATCATAATAAATGGAGACAACTGGTTTCCGCAATTGCTGGTATGCATGCCTTGTCTTCTATGGATGGAAGTTTATATTTGGGTCATTCCTTGATCTTGCCAGCCTACTAACTTTTGTTAAAATGTCCGTTTGATAAACCAACTATGCACTGCCTATGTGCTCAGTTTTGGTTGCTCTCCAACTCTTGGCCATGCCTTAAATATCTAAACAAATATTGCTTCTAAACTAGCTGTTTTTTTTTGGAGTTATTCTGCCTTGCTGCACGAATAATTTCCATCATCATGGATTAAGATAGCATTTAAGTGCTTAAAAGAGATTGAAAACAATGACCTCAACTTAAAGTAATGCTATTACCATTCGTCTTATATGATGAAAGCAACTTGTGTTTCGCAGAGCTGGATGTTTTGATTAGCTTAGCAATCGCAAGCGATTATTATGAAGGGCCCACTTGTCGGCCTATTATTATAGGGTCATCATGTCCAGATGAAGCGCCATTCCTAAGTGCTAAAAGTTTAGGCCATCCTGTCCTGGGAAGTGATTCTCTAGGCAAGAGCACATTTGTCCCTAATGATGTTGCTATCGGTGGTTCCAGTCATGCAAGTTTTATCCTGCTCACTGGCCCCAACATGGGTGGGAAGTCCACTCTTCTCCGTCAAGTTTGCTTGGCTGTGATTTTGGCCCAGGTAAGAGTCTGGTTCATGCGATTGCATAATTTTGCTTATTGTCTTTTATAGCCTTGCCTTAAGACCCCCCCCTTCTCTTTTCTCTTAATTTCTTCCCAGATAGGAGCAGATGTCCCTGCAGAAAGCTTTGAAATGTCACCCGTTGACCGAATCTTTGTTAGGATGGGAGCAAAAGATCATATTATGGCAGGCCAAAGTACATTTCTGACAGAGCTTTTAGAAACTGCACATATGCTGGTGAGACCACTTGTAATTTTGCATCTGAACCATTGTAAATTTTTGTACAACCTCTGATACAATTGTACAAATGGAAAAAAATTTAGTGAAACTTCCAATGGATTCTCTTTGTTAGCTTTAGAATTTTTTCCTTGTTTGGTACATTTTTTTTTTGATGTTGAAAATTCCAATGGTTCATGGATTCATGCTTAGATTCCTCTAAAATAAGTTCAGCAATTCATTTGGTTTACAACGTCTGCTTCCAATTAAAACTAATGTTATTTTCATTCAACATCTTGAGAGAAAGAATACTGCTGGTTATCTGGTCTGGAAATATTTGAGCTTTGGAGCACGTAGATTTTGTAATTTTTACTTATTAAATTCCTGGCCGCATACCCCTTATGCAGGAGAAATTTTATGTTTATATTCACAATTTCATGGTTAATGCAGTCTTCAGCAACCCACAATTCACTTGTGGCATTGGATGAGCTTGGACGTGGCACATCGACTTCTGATGGACAAGCCATAGCGTAAGTCACTGAAAGATGCTGGTTCTTTCAAATGAGATATAATATATATATATATATATATTGTTATTGGTTCTCATTTATTGTCTGTTCTTGAAAAGCCCCAGTTGATCTTTCTTCCATGAATATCATTTTGGCAGGGAATCAGTTCTTGAACATTTTATCCATAAGGTGCAGTGTCGAGGAATGTTTTCTACTCACTATCATCGATTAGCAGTAGACTATGAAGAGGACCCCAAAGTATATGCCTTCTCTTCTGTTCAGATATTTTCTTCTCCAAAATAAGATTTAATGAGCATTTACCGAATAATTATTTTTTGAAGTGCAAAGTAGTAGTGGTTGGCCTTTGCACAAGATTTAACCACGCCTTGTTTTTTGTCTTGTTATTTTCTACTCCAAAGCAAGATTTAATGTGCATCTATGGAATGGGTATTTAGTGGAGTCTAGTGTAACCAAGAAATTTCGTCAGAAAAAGGATCCAGAATAATGAGGCATACTTGGAGGCCTATCACTTCAAAGAAACTGTCAGCTTTTCAGCTAAAAAAAGCTCTCTGGATCCAAGTGTCTTTCGAGATGATCCAGCTGAAAAGCTCTATCTGGGAAGCAAGAGAGTTTTTCAGCTTCTAGCTTTTTAGCTTTGTGTCTTTTTTTGGAATGACCAAAATTATCCTTATACATTTTAATTTTTTTTTAAACCATGAAGGACAAAAATATCAAATTAATAAAAAGTTAAAAGTTAGTTTTTTTCCCTTTTCAAACATAAAAAAAACTAATTTTTTTATAGCTAGTTATTAAAAAGTCATTTTTTTTTTCTTTCCAAGCTCAGCCACAGTATTGCCTTAGCCACTTTCTTTTTGTTCCACTCTCTGGTAAATTTTTTTTTTTTTGAGTTGATAGCATTTTTGTTTGTTAAGAAGCAAAATTGTTATGGTTGGGTTTTACCATTGGCAATCTGATCTTCAGCAGCAAAATGTTGCTGAATTTTCATATTGGAATTCCTTACTGATTCACTGCTAGGAATGTATTTCCATTCTCCTGGCTGTTATTAATAAGTTTTAATGACTATTGTCTGACCCCTTTTGTTGCGCCTAGGTCTCTTTATGCCATATGGCAT
The DNA here is from genome assembly GCA_003260245.2 of Sideroxylon spinosum. Classification (NCBI taxonomy): domain Eukaryota; kingdom Viridiplantae; phylum Streptophyta; class Magnoliopsida; order Ericales; family Sapotaceae; genus Sideroxylon; species Sideroxylon spinosum. Next base: position 844,833 of record QLOD02000010.1, read on the forward strand.
GCAAAGTTGGAAAAGGAGTTGGAGGTCTTGAGGAAGTTACCTTTCTTTACAGGTTGACACCTGGTGCATGCCCTAAAAGCTATGGCGTCAATGTTGCACGGTTAGCTGGTAAATGTTTTTTTTTTTCTTTCTTTTTCTTTTTTCCTTTTTTTTGGTATATTTCTTTTTCATGGCTTATACGAGCAGCAGAGCACTGGTAAATGGCATGCAAAGATTTGGTTGTCTAATTTATTTTAACTGTATTTAGCCTTTGTGAGTACTATATGAATATTTTTCAATTTAAGCTGGTGTGGACATATATATATATATAGAGAGAGAGAGAGGGGGGGGGGACTGTTTGGGAGGACTGCATCCCAACTGTATGGCAGGAGACATGTTATAAAATTTTTGAATTTATAAAGGAAATGTCCCAATACTCTTCTCAATTGCTGTCCGCATTAGCAACATTTCTACTTTATAATGAAATTCCAGTACTTACTAGCATCATTTCAGGACTTCCGGACACACTGCTTCACAAAGCTGCTGCCAAGTCTCAAGAGTTTGAAAGAATTTATGGTAAACACAGAAAGGGGTTTAAACACAGGTCTCGCCAAAGTTGGGATGACAAAGTAACAGGTCTTATCCAATATTTAATTGAAGTAGCTGAAAATTTGAGTTCTCATGGGGCTGCTGAGAGCATGTGTATCAGCTCACTGAATGAACTGCAACTCAGGGCAAGGACGCTACTGAAACAAAATTAGGAGGGTGGGTCCTCATGCAATGCCATGCATTGCTTTGTATCTTAACAATTGATGTGGTGGTTTTGAAGATTTTTTCTTGCGAGCAGCCACAATTTGTTCTCTGGATGAAGGGCGTGCCAGAGGTAAATCCAAAGCTATTCTCCGACCATAATTGGATTTAAAATATAGCCATCAGAGATTCTGATTTTGTGCATCGGTTTGGGCCTACGCAAATGCTGTGGATTCAAGGAAGCCTACTTTTTGTCGCCATTAGATTGGAGAGATGGAACCACTTATAGAGAAATTCCAACCAACAAAGTGAAAGGTTGTTGGCGGTGCCCAACCGCAATACAGTGTTGTTGGCTGGGAGTTGAGCTACCTTGTATGTTTATTAAGCAAACGCAATTGGTCTCTATGATCTGTATTATAATTTATATAATTCGTATTCTGATTTTTGTATATTATTAAGGAGTCGTCGATAAGAACGTATTTGAAGAGGCAAATGATAGTTTTGCATTTTTCTTTAAGCTTTGTGCATATATTTTCATTTGTCCTTGGAAAAAATGAAAGAATATTGAAGCATATATGTTTAACATTATTAGCTAATGCTTCAAGTGCAATACAAGTGGTTAAGTGGAGGAAGAGGATAACTCAAGCGTGTACAATAATTAAGTGATGATCATCTCCGTTGTCTCTTATCTTCTGAAGCTTGATATTTCATCATTGTATTCCTAACAAACAAACAAAACAAATAAGTACATTACGTTGCTGCATTTAACTAAAAGCCAAACATAAAACTAATATTGCAAGTCCTATTCGGGGTTGCTTGAGTTGAGGAAAGTGCACTTCACGTCTCTGTCTCAACCTAAGGAAGTAGCTACTCCACCAATTTAGCTTTAAAAACTCTTTTTAGAGTAATAATCAATCAGGAAACTAACCTGACGTTGACGCTTGATACTGTTTTGGATGGCTGTGATTATCCCAATGAATATGTACATAGGGAGAATAATTCCAGTTGCCCTTATAAGAAGCAACTGCAAAGACCAAATAAAAACAGACTTTTCAAATTAGATTTACAAACAGCTTACCAATAGGAGGAAAGAAAAAAAAAAAAAAAAATGGTAAGACTTACGGTAGTGAGTGTGAATGGATAATTTTCTGGTTCTCCAGCAAGCAGTGCAAAGAAGTGTCTCACTAGCAGGAGAACAGTGAACTGCCAATTATATAAACGGTAAACTTAAGAAAATTATTCAAAAGTTAAAAAAAGAAAAAAAAAAAAAGGATTTATCATCCATTTTTTCTGACTTAGAAGCTGGTACCCCAAACAAGCTGTGCTCTATATTGATCCGTGGTTAAGCGTTAGAGAAAGAAATTGACTTGGTGCTATAACCAGTGGGAATAGAAAGACTTTTCCAGGCAACTTTAGATTGATTTTGGTCCACATTTGATTCACCCCCTGTGAATTCAGCATAATCATGGGCCCAGCTGATATGGCTTGATCAACATTGAGGGGACTTCATTCATTGATTAAACATTTGAAAGAAGAAAAGAAAAATTCCCGTCATTGCCAGGGCATTTTTTACAATCACTTAAGGATAAAATTATTGTACTTCACCCTGAACAATGTTATTGACCCTGAAATAGAGAATTAGCCCCTTTAAGTTTATGGTTTGAATCAAAGTTCAGTTTAGTTCATTCAAACCATGCATCATGTACTTTTGATGGCATGACTATGAGATGGGAGCTCAGTGCACATTAATTGACTTAGATGTATCCCATTACTTGAGTTGACGTAGGATATATGTCTCATCACTGAGTTTGAATTTTAAATTTTAAAATTTGAAAAAGAAAATTATTTATGACATCCCTTTAGCCCTTGTAAATCCTTACCACTCCCTCAGTCTCTTTGTACATCACCGGTCACGTAGGACAAACGTTTCATTAAGAATGTGTTTTATTATATAATATATATATATAAATTAGGTGTGGCATGTGCCTAAAGGCACGTGGGACCCACACCCAGCCCTCCTCTCCCCTCTCTCCTTGCCATGTCAAATGAGCTGAAATGTAAGATAGATTATTCTGCCCTATTAACAAAGGTCAAAATTTACTAATCCCAGAAAGTACAGCACCACAAACACTACTGCTTCTGCCACGTGGGTGTCTTGTCTTTAATTTAAAATTTCAAATGGTTTGACAAAATTCTGATAATGGAGAGAAGAAGTAAACTCACCATGAAAGCAATTGATCTGCAGCGATTGGCACTCCTGTTATTAGCTGTTGATGAGCAGTAGTTCGTTTCTACCACTTGTCCATCTACTACAGCTGCCAATTCTGGGTCTTCTTCTTCTGACTCTCTTCTTGGAACTTCCAAGCTTCCTCTATTACACATACCATCTCAATTAATTCCAAACGTATTAGCAAATTTTATGCCACCCATTAGTGCAACTGTTAGCTCTAATTAATTCAAGTTACAAAATTGGACCATTCATAAATTGTATGGGGGCCATTTTAGCTCAGGTGCATCAGTCAAATGTATATACATGTATATATGAATCGATTGGGAAACTACCTGGTGGCCGCAACCTCATCAACCAGCTCTACCTCAGACTTCTTGGGAGGAGTTGTGTAACCAGGTTCAAAGTTCTGCAACCACCGCACACACGTCCTTGTCAATGAGGACTAAAATACAAAGAGACCCCTAAATTTAAGTTTAGAACTTTTAGCTACCTTAGAATGGAAAAAGTTAAATAAAATAAGAGAGTTGGGGAAAAAGTGTTACCTATAGCTTATAATGATAGTCATTGAATGCAAGAGCAGATAAGAATATAGACCTATCGACGCTATCGTATACATCTCATTCTATGTTTACATATTAATATCTATATTTATAATTTATGGATGGACTCTAGATACGTATATCCCTTTTCTTGTGATAGACTTAAAAAGGGGGGGGGGGGGGGAGCTTTGACAGAAGAATATGGGATATTTTGTCTCCAAAGGAAACCAAGAAAGAAAAACCGCACCGGGTTTCTTCATGTCATCAGTATCAAATTCTGGGAGAAGCAAATATAAATTCTATTTAATAGTTAATATAAATGTTTAAACACTTTTTTTTAATTAAACAACTAAAATGGAGAACAGAGAGGACAAGAGAGTGAAGTCCTCAACTAGACCCGTGAGAAAAAGAGGTTGAGGAAAGGACAAATTTCAAAAATCTGAAGTGGAAGAGAGAGAAACTGTTATTAGCAGAATCTGAGAAAGGTTCAAATTTCAAAATACAGATAACCCAATTCGAACCACAACCAGAAGAAGCAGAAACAGACCACCCAACAATTCAAACTCATGATTTGATGAGGAGAAACTAAAACGTGAAAAAAGCAGGAAAGTTTCCAACCATGGAACCAAAACATGAAAATAGAGAGCCCATCAAGATTCAAACCTGTAGACAAATTTCACAAGTTGTGTTGCCCTTTTCATTACACCACCTTTGTATGCAATCTCTATGCGCAAACTGGAAAATCAAATCAGAAGAGTTTGAAAAAATCATAATACACAGAATCATCTCAAGAGCAGAACATTCTTTTCTCTGTTACATATATACTTGTATATACCTTCATGGTTCCAGAACAAGCACAAGTAGCTTCCAAGCTCCTACAACTCTCCAACTCCGCTTCATGGCAGATTCTGCATGAAGAGATTGCATAAGCTGATTCCCAATCCTCCACAAACAAAACTACATCTCCCATCTTTCTTTCGTTTTTCAAATTTCTGTTTCTCTCTCTCTCCCCCTGCCTCTGTTTCTCTCACTAGACTTCTTCCTTTCTGTCTCTCCCTGTCGTGTTTTTGGACTTTAAATAAAAGGAAAAGGAATGTTGAAGTTCCAATACTACCCTTGAATTGCATGCAATGCACTGGGGGATACAACTGGACTTAAAATCAGGACGCGGTTTAGGAAAACTGGAATCCTTAAGTCATTCTGACCCGCCCCGCTCCGCCCCACGCCACCCCATAGCTTAAGCCTCCGTTTGGGATGAAACAAAACTAATTTATTTATAATTAATTAGTAACTAACTATTAAAAAATTAATTTTAAAATTTTAAATTTTTTATTAAATTGATATTTTTACTTTTAAAGATTTAAAAGAATATTAAAATATAGTAATTTAAAAAAACGAAAAAGATAGTAATTGACAACTGAATTACCAGTTAGAAATTACCAAACGAAACCTAAAGTTAATGTAAAATATACCACAAATTGGTTCAAGAAAATTTGTATTTTAGGATACATCAAAATTAAGGAAGAGCCTTACGAATTAGTGTGTGTTTATTAATTAGTGATTAACAACTAGTAGCTTCCGCATTTTGCAGTCTGAACTTATCATACAACAATGACAAACAATGTCAACATCGGAATCAATTTACTAATTACAGAGAGATAAAAAGGCAAAATTTGTAATGTTTGCAGGTGGCTTTATTGAATATTTATGTATTTTTTAGGCTAATACTAATTTATTTCCATGTAGTTTTGGCTTTTACTTGGACCCAAAAAAATTAAAAAATAAAAATTTGGCCTGGATAAAATAACTATTCGTATTTTTTTTTTTTTGTTGTAAGTAACTATTCCTATATTTGTTTTAGCCTCTATATTTTCTTAAAAAAAATATACTTACTAATATTTAAAAAAAATACGAGTACTAGTACAATATAATTGTAATTCACTAGTTATTCCAGATGCTCGCCAAATCTGAAAAAAAAAACCCAGAGGTTATTTGTGTTCCTCTGAAACAAATATTGTCTCCCAAAATATTTAAAATTGAAAAAAAAATTGTGCAAAAATCTTTATTTTTATCTCTGTTTCTAGTTGGGGTTCGAAGGGGTTACAGTGGGTGAATGAACAATCAGGATTTGATTATATTTAATGTGATGTGTCTTTTCATATTTTTCACTGGTTGTGTTTTAATCAAATTTTGTTTAATTTTTATTTTTATTTTCAAGTTAATTTTATTATATCAAATTATAACTATTAGATTAAATGCAAATTTTGACCGTTCATTAACCTGCTCTTGTAATAGATTTTTTTATTACAGCTTCCAATGGGTTTTAGGGATTATAGTGGATAAATGGGTTGCAATGTAAAAATAAAGTATTGAGATGCGATGTTGATTTTTTTCAATTGATTTAACTTAATTTTTTTCAAATGATTTAATTCAGTGGTCCAAATCATGTGACAGCTCTCTCAATGATTTAATTGTGTGCATCTTAACGTAGTATTTATACACTGTAATCTCTTAGAACTTTTAAAAAACAGAGGTGAAGCAAAAAATTCTTATTATGTGGATGGATACTAATTATAAATTATATAAATAAAAGAAAAGAAAAAGGAAAGAGTCAAAGTGGGACCAAATATTTTTTAATTGTATCGGATGGACTCATTACAATTGTATGTATTGGGCTAACTTTTTTTTTGCCCTCCTTTGGGTGAGCACTATTGGTACTACATTAAATTTTTTTTATTTCCTTAAGTAGGCACAATTGATATTAAACTAATTTTATTTTAGGCGCACA
>QLOD02000010.1:970328-980642 GCA_003260245.2 Sideroxylon spinosum
GAGTGTGAATGAATTTCTAAAAGTGATGTTTCCTTGTTTTATCCATGGTTTGGATCACCAAAAAACAAAGTACCGTACTATTAAATATTGCAACACACACACACACACACACACACACACAAAAAAAAAAAAAAAAAACAAAGTATTATTTTTCTGTTGTTTTCATGTTTGATTTGAGTTTTAGAAATACTGATTCATATCTTTCACTTGGTGTGCTCTGAAAAGGTTGATCTGGACTTGGGTAACTATGAGCGATTCTTGGACGTGACACTTACTAGAGATAATAACATTACTACAGGAAAGATATATCAGGTGCATAATTTAATAATATTTTTGTTGCCAATCTTTTACTTTCTTGAATGCTGGAGATTTTCTGAAGTTGACAAGTTGTTCTGTTCTATATCAGTCTGTCCTTGACAAGGAACGCAGAGGTGATTATCTTGGGAAGACTGTTCAGGTGTCTACACGCATAAATAATTTTTTGGTCCTATTTCACACAATGAGAGTAATGCTCACTGCACTGCCACCTGTTTGAGTGGATTGTAGGTCGTTCCACACATCACAGATGCTATTAAGAATTGGATTGAAAGGGTGTCTGCTATTCCTGTGGATGGGAAAGAAGGCCCAGCCAATGTTTGCGTGATTGAATTGGGTGGGACTGTTGGTAAGAGCTTTCTAGAACAAAGAAATATTTGATGCTGAAATTTCTCTCTCTATACTTTATCTGTTACTGGTAAATCTAACACCTCTCTGTCTTTAAGGTGACATTGAGTCAATGCCATTCATCGAGGCTTTACGACAATTATCCTTCACAGTTGGTATGTAAATTGCTATATATTCAGAAAGAATGATAAAAATATATTTATATATACAAAAAAGTTGATTATGCCTACTTTATTGTAATGTCTGAGGGTATTCAATGCTAGTCTTGCCATTCTATTAAGTAATATGTGTGTATCTAGTAAGACCAGTCGGATGGTTACAGGGAAGTATCTAGCTTAGTTTGGTGAAGGAGCTTATTAATATCTTTACTGAGTACAATTGAACATCATGCTATAACTATAAGTTATAAAACTACTTGTCTGATCAACCATTTTCTATGAGCATGTACCTGTTTTAGCCGTGTCACTCGGTGAATAATTTAAATTTGCAAGTGCATGTTTTACTTGTGCACCTGTGCCTTGGGATTCACATTTTTCACTTTCTTTTTTTCTTGCTAATTTTTTTCTTTTTTAATTTGTTCCCCAGGGCAAGATAATTTCTGTCTCATTCATGTGAGCCTTATACCTGTTCTCGGTGTTGTCGGAGAGCAGGTAATACTTTATGCATTCAATGAGTTTGTGCCTGCTTTTTCCACATGCAAGTTTTATGATGCTCTTGGAGTTGGGTTTTTTATTTATTTTTTTCAAAATTGTTTACTCCATGATCCTGTCTTTTTCTTTTCTCCGTGAATGCACACATGCAGAAAACAAAGCCTACACAACACAGCGTAAGGGAATTGAGAGCTTTGGGCTTGACTCCTCATTTTTTAGCATGTCGATCTGCTCAGGTGTGTTTTATATATGTGGTACTTGCTTGTTTGTAGGAGTTACTTCCCCCCCCCCCCTTTGACTACTTACATAAGAAAGATCAATTGAATAAGTTAGATTTGGCCTAAAGTCATTGTTGGTTGGTTCTATACTTGCAATTTTTGTTATAGTTGCTTGTGGCTGGGTTGACTTCCATGAGGCATTACTAACGGTAGGATCTGAAAAGGCAGGAGCAACTCGTGTAGTGATGGACTTTATAGTACTTCAGTTTTTATGTTTTCAGTGCCATTGACCTGGTTTCTTGATTTTCACTGTTTAGTCGCTAACATTCAATTTAAGACATTAACCAATTTAACTTATTAGATAAAACTGCATTAGTCATACTGTTGTGATTTTGTTTTCTTAAAAAACTTATCGAGAAATGATTACAACGAGCTCTAGCTATTCTTTTTCATTTTTTTCTTCCCTATTTGCACTCTCTCGCCTTTGATGATACAAAGAATAAAGCTATGATTTTTGTTCAACTTGCAGCCTTTATTGGAAAATACAAAGCAGAAGCTTTCACAGTTTTGCCATGTTTCAGTGAGTAGTAGTTGTAACTTGGCTTTTGAACTTTTAAATGGTTTTGGTTCTCACAGTTGGGTAGTTTTTTTTATTTCACAGGAGCGGAATATTCTCAATATCCATGATGTTCCAAACATCTGGCATGTTCCTCTTTTACTTCGGGTGGGTTTACCTGCCGTGGTTGATTCTCCTGGGGCTTGACTCTGCTTTTTAATGTTTCTCGATCAGTTTCTAACCTGTACTTCTTTTCCAGAACCAACACGCTCATGATGCCATCCTAGCACAGTTAGGCTTGCTTAGGTAAGCGTTTGTTTTTACTTTGTTTGCAACTCAGATTTTTTATTCCTTAAATCATGAAATTCTCAATTCACCAGTTCTAAATTCACTAAGACAAAGTTCAAAATTATATATGGACCAACTTCGGCAATTTCTTTCTGAGTGTCCCCCCCCCCCCCCAAAAATGGTGCATGTTTACGATATATTGTGTGAGTAAAACCTAGTTGAATCTTGACCTAAGATATCAAAATTATTATCTGGTGTAACTATTTATTAATTCCTGTTTCAGCGTTGCCAACCCGCCTGATTTACAAGAGTGGACCAAGAGGGCAGAGACTTTTGACAATCTCACAGCTTCTGTTAGTATAGTTTGCCTGTAATTCACTCCCTTGAACTGCAAGTATACTTCCTCACACAATAAAAGCTGGTTTCTGCAGGTGAGGATTGCGATGGTTGGGAAGTATGTTGGCTTAACAGATTCCTATTTATCTGTTGTGAAGGTGACATAATTTTTTCCTTTGATAAGTCTTGTAGCTCATGATTAGTTAAGGCAATTGGAATTTTCTTTTGTTGAGCCAGCCATGAAAATCTCCACATACAGCTGAATTCGTCAACTGAGTGTTTTTGTGAAATAAATTTACTAATGAATTCAAGATTCAAATATGCAAATGATTTATATCTATTCATTTAATTTCCAAAATTATATAATTTATGTAGACTATTAAAATAGGATTTAAATATTAGAGGTATGCTCTCAATTCCTCCAAACCTTTTGAAGTGGTTTCTTATTGTCATGCTTTTTTTTGCTTCAACATGGCACCTAATTCAGAGAGGTCTGATAGCTTGGTATTGCTAATTTGATGCCAACTGCCAGCACGTACTATGCTTAATTTAAAATGCAGGCTCTTCTGCATGCCTGTATTGCATGTTCGTTGAAGCCATCGGTTGATTGGATTGCAGCTTCAGACCTTGAAGAGGATAGTGCAAAAATGGTATTGCGTCCTTGCTACTTGCATTTTGGAGACACTTTCTATCAGTGTTTCTTTGGAGTTCATCTTATTTTTGTTTTCCTTGTGCAGACACCAGAAGCTCATGCTGCTGCATGGAGGACTTTGAGGGTAAGCCTTCTTTTTTTCCCCCTGCGGCCCGCCTCCCGGGGGGGTGTCATTGTCCCTTCTGCTATTCCATGCTATAGATATATATTTGATAGTAGAAAAATCCCCATCTTTGTTGGCACTAATCCCCTATAGCTCTTGTTTGACCCCACTGGAATCAGTGAGTCAGGTAATTACCAAGGGTTTGAACCATTTTCTTTTGAAATATTTCATTCTCCCATTTTTTTTTTTTCTTTTGAAAGGCAACTTTTTTTTTTTTTGGTGAACCATTTTCATTTGAAATATGGACTTTCTAACATGCAAAACACGTTTTCCAAAGGCCTACTAGACTATGTTGTTGCTTGAATTTTTGTGAGGTGATCATGGTTATATAGTGTGGCATGCACATTGTTATGTTAGCTTGATTTTAGCCTTATAAGTTGCAAGAACGACTATAAAAATTATTAAGCTGGTATTGAGGAGTGACGTTAATATTCAGTTTGAAAATTTTATCCAAATCAATACTAACTTTGCTTACCCAAACTGTTATTTACAAAACCAACATTTTCAGAATGCAACATGTATCTTAGTTCCTGGTGGATTCGGGGATCGTGGTGTGAAAGGAATGATATTAGCCGCAAAATATGCCAGAGAAAATAAAGTTCCATATCTTGGGATTTGCTTGGGCATGCAGATTTCTGTAATTGAGTTTGCTAGATCTGTAAGTGACAGTTTTTCTAATATGTTGGCATGGTTCTTATCTCTGAATTTGTATTGACCCATCTTTTCGTATTGTTTATTAGGTTTTGGGTTGGGAAAGGGCAAATAGTTCAGAATTTGACGATCAGACACCCAATGCTGTTGTAATTTTTATGCCAGAGGTACTTGCATTCTTACAGTTTCGCTAGAGCCAATCTTTTGCTAGAATCACAATCCACTACCTATCAGTAACTTCCATCTTTTTTTTTTTTTTTTTTTTTGTAATATTCATACAGGTTTCAAGAACACATATGGGAAGCACAATGAGGCTGGGGTGTCGAAAAACACATTTTCAGACCCCTGATTGTATCACTGCAAAACTGTAAGAGAGAGATAAATGCTCCTTTAATTTCCGAAAAATGGAGGAAGCCCCAAGTTCCTAACCTATCTTACTTTGAACTATGAATGCATAAATTATTTGAAAATACAATTATTGCTTAAAAATCTGTATATTTGCTGCTTGTCCAAATCATGTGTACCTTTTATGGCCGCTATTATTTACACTGTTGCTTGCCATGTGGCTGGTTTCACAAGTGCATAACCATGGTAGTATGGGGAATATACTTATCATAAAAAAAAATGGTAGTATGGGGAATATATTGTTGGAAATAAATATTCATCATTTGATGGATCAGATGGTTTAGATCATCTTGATACTGCTGGACAATTTTGCATGATAAATTGATCAATGTCCGTTGCTTCATTTGTAATTCTCCAACCGAATCTTGAATTCCAACCATGCTGAAAATATGTTTGTTGAAAATAAAATTCATGGGCATAACTTCTGGTACATCTTTTGATTTCTTCAATTTGTTGGAGATTCTGATTATATAGAACTGAGTTTGGTGGATCCACACCTAAATGTTCCAATCAAGCTTTCCTTGATGTTATTATCTTCGATTGAATATAGATAATGCAAAATTTGCCGATCATTTCTAGGTACCATAATTCAGACTTTGTAGATGAACGCCATCGGCATAGATACGAGGTTAGTATGAAAATTGATTAAGTGAAAGAAAATGTTCATGTGCATTGTAATTTATTGCCAGAGAAAAATTTATGCAATGGCATTATGTTGCAGGTAAACCCAGAGGTGATTGGCTTGTTAGAAGAAGCTGGCTTAAAATTTGTAGGGAAGGATGAAAGTGGAAAGCGAATGGAGGTTGGTTTTCATCTTGACTGGTCATCCAAACATTAACATTAGATGAACTTAGGGGACTGATAACAATGAATTGTTTAAAATCCCAATTTCATTTTTTTTCTCAATGTGTCTCGGCAATTATTATTTTTTTATTTTTTCCCCTGTACGATTTTAAACCTTGTCAATTTGCTAGCTATTCCAGGGGATAAGCTAATTTTGCTGGTTTGTCTGTTTTTAATTTTATCTGTTTATTTATTTTTTTCTTCTAAATGTTGTTGGATTTGAATTTATTATTTTCCTTACAAAAAAATGTTTATATTTTTGTCCACTTTCTGCAGATCTTAGAACTTCCAAGTCATCCATTCTACGTGGGAGTACAGTTTCATCCAGAGTTTAAGTCACGGCCAGGGAGGCCTTCGGCTCCATTTCTTGGTATTCAGTGGTTTGATGAATTTATGCCTGAATATTTTGACCCAAAGCTAAAAATTTCTTTTTTAGATGTATCAAGGTGGGGAGGTACTAAAAATATGAAAAAAAAAAAATCCCTTTTTGTGTGTGTGTGTGTGTGTATACATTAAAAATTGATTTTGGGCCTTCGCTGTAATCCATCTTTGCATTGTTCAAGCCAACCTTCTCTTCCTCTTCATCCCTTATCATTCTCATGAGACAGTGTGAAAAGACTTTGGGCCTTTGGTCAAAAGAAGAATATTGGAAAACAAAAAATTGAATCCGTTCATTTTTGACGTGAACAATAGTTGAATTTACACTTAACTCTCTAGATTAATAAATGCACAAACAAACTTAACATGGCTGGAGAACTTATTATTTTCAGTATAAAAATTGACAATATGGTCATCTCTGGGATTTTCTACATGTTTGTAAGAGGTTGCTGATAAAAACCTGTTCTATGTCGCGCCACACTGCCACCTACAACCCATTTATTAATAAATTTAATTGCCTATGTAAAGTCAGCAGATTGCTTTATTTTAATCCTATGTTCGCATAGTCCACAAGGAGTTTTTACTTGGCTCTGAAATAGTCTATTTTATTATAAAATCTTTGATTGTGCTCTGTAGGTCTTATATTGGCAGCAACTGGGCAGTTAGAATCGTACCTTAGGAAGCATCAGAATGGAAATCTATGAGAAACTTGCCAGTCTCTAGATATTTACATTATTTATACAAGGTAAATCCATTATCAATTTTTTTTTTTACCCTTTTCCTTCTTATTTGTTATGTGAGGATAAGGTTATGGATGAATCCTTAAATGCTGCAAATTTGTTAGTCTGGTGACCGTTGCCCCTATTGTGATTTCTTAGTGGCATGGTTACTCTTGGTATGTTGTGTTCAGACTCTGCAGTCATTTTTGGGGATTGAGGTCGTTTAGTTCATTTTAACGAGTTGTTTTCAGGATAGTTTTGCTTCTGAGAACAATATGATAAGGTTAATGGACCAGGAAACCATATATTCTAGAAATCTGTCATATGGCTGACCCTTGTTTCTATAGATCCTTGGGTTAAAAACTAAGTCTGCTTGATCAGGTCTGGGGGAAAGACAGACTTGAGTGCATCATCTAGGTGAAGGAACATAAGAATGAATAGGGATGGCAATGGTTAGGATCCGCCTTACCATTACTCATGCCCATTTACACTCTATTCATACCGTACCTATTCCCATCCAGATATGGAAAAAGATAGTGATTCCCTACCCATACCTATTAGGATATTTTTTATTTGCATTATCGTTGAATTTTGATGCTGAACTAATCATGTTTGTGTTAAGTTTTATTTTTATTGTTTTGGGCATGCATATATAATATACTTTATATATATGGTTGAAAAAAAATCTTGAAAAATTGAGCAGGTAACTGAGTAAATTGGAGTCTCTTGCTCATACTTTACTCATACTCGTATCCATTAAGGTACAATCCATATCTTCGCACATTAGGTTTGCCGGTAGGGTATACCCTACTCATAGCGGGTACCAATTGGGTATATGGATAAACTCGTCATCCCTAAGAAACAGCAATTAGAACTAATAGGTTTTTTCCTGGTTTTATTAGTTTTCACTTTCATGCCACTTACCCTGTGTACACAAACTGGAATAATTTTTTATAATGGATTCTTGAAAAAAGACCCATTTAATCTGCTGGATTTGTTAAGCAGACCAAGTTTTTCAATCCTCGTATATTTAGGGGTTCAGGGTCATTGCTCTGGGCAAACGGTGTTTGGCTCGTGTAATGCCGTTGCTTTCTCATTTTGGTTTTAAAATTCCTAAACTTACTAGTTATATATGTAACTTTTGGATGTAGGAAACAGATGTTTTGGGATTCAAAAAGTTGACCCCCAATGGCGTAAAGTATAGATCTAAGCTGGAGAAAATAAGCTCCTTGCTGTATTCATGAGTATTGCTGCGTGGGCACGAAGGTGGCTGCATTTGAAAATTTTGTCCACTTTCAGGCAGTTTTCCTGTTTTGGCAGGAGATTATTAGTTCAGACGTCTTAACTTTTTCTGTGAATGTGAAGGATATTAGTTAACTCTTGGAAGCTTCAATTGTGGATTTTTTTTTGTTGACTTCGTTAAGACAGTCCTTGACTGTTAACTTTTGTGGGTAGATTTCATTTAAATCAGTCACTTCAAATGCAACGGTTCCATGGATTGAAAGCTTTTTAGAGGGTTCTTAGCGGCTTGGTTGGAGCACCTATTGATTAAAAGTTGGTAGAGCACAAGCTGCTGCTTGAAGACCAACTGCCAGGTTTGACCAAATTATCTGAAACGTGCATTAGCATAGGCACGCTCTATTTACTGTTGATTTTTGAGAGGGGAAATAAGTGTACATTTCCTAAAATATTGTGACCAGAGTTTTCTAAAATAACTTTGTTGCCCCTCAACGTCTATGATAATACGAAGGAACATCCACTGGCAGATGGAAACTTTTAGGGTCCAATTGTATAGTGTTAAAATTTCAGGGGATAAGTTTTAAAAGGGGTATAAGATAAGAGGGTATTATTTTTAGAGGGTTAGTCCACATTGATGTGATGTTTATAAAGGAGGATAATTTTTGACTTGGTTTAGATATTTTATAAATAAGAGAGACTGAATGATAAAAAAAAGTAGTCAAGTGACTCGTTTGTCCTTATAATGTCTCGAACTTTGTTATCTATTAAATTAATTATTAAATTGTAAAATCAATTCTATTTAATTATTTTTGGATAATTTGAAGTTGTATTATTTATTTTATTGAAAATTTAATTTTAAATAAATTTATTTAAAGATTTTTTTTAAATATGTATTTTTGAATGGTTGGTTATTATCCAAATTTTTTTAATTATATATATTTTGATTTGTTGGTTTATCTATTATTTTTTTAGTAGTATTATATTTATTTTAATCAAATTAACAATATTATTAACGAAGGTTAAAAAGTTAAAAACAAGGGGTTTAAAGGAGGATAACTTTTAACTGGTTGAGAGTATCCAAAAATTCTCTCTCAATGGAGACAAGTTAAGGAGAGGGAAACTTAAGAGAGAGGAAGAAGGGGTAAAATTTGTCATTCAAGCAATGACTTAATTATGGGACTTACACTAATATTGATATTGAAGTACAAAGGTATGACTTTTAGATGGTGAATATTATGACTTGGATGGTAAGTGTTATGACATTATTGGTTCTATATGAATCCTTGAAATATATATGATTGGATTTGTCACCTATATTTTAGAAATGGGTCATCTTGTGTTAGAACACAAAAAAATATCAAAGCAGTGGCAAAATCAGAAATTCAGTTCAAATTACAAGTAAAATTTTAAATTTATTTTATTTTTGATATGTCAAGAAAATTATGTAGACATTTGTCAAAAATTTAGTTCTACTAATAGATTATGAAAAAAATAACAGCATCCTCCTCTTTAATAATATTCGTCATTCTTTTTAATTTATTTTTAATCAAGTAATTGAATTTGGCAAAAAAAAGTTTAAAATTTTGCATTAACTATTAAAATCTTATTTGTTGATATTTTATTTTTATTTGATAGATAAATATAAAATTAGTTTTAAAAATTAGTCAAATTCGTTAAACAAATAATCTTCTATAATGAAATATTGGGACGTCAGGGGTTTTAAAAGTTCAAAAAATAGTTGCAAACAAATAATCTTCTACGATGAAATATTGGGACGTCAGGGATTTTAAAAAAGTTCAAAAAAAAAAAAAAAAGTTGCTATTAAAGTGATAGGTAGTAAAATTTATTAGAAATTTTTACAGCTTTTTTTTTTTAAATTTTTTTAAAAAATTTTTTAACTCCAAATAAATCAATTATTTTTGGATTTTCTTTTTTTCAAAATCTGTCCCTCGGCATGCCATGGGTTCGCCCTTGTTGAAGGTGGGGTATTTGTGCTTTTTTATTAGTTTTTTTTCACTTTAATGAATAGAAATAATAGAAAATGAGAATAATTAATAAAAAAAGTGCGTTTACATGGGTGCCCAAATTCGTTTGTCCCCATTATTATGGATTACAAAATGACTTGTGTATCATGAGTTCGTTGGCTGATCTACCAAACGGCACTGTGAGCTGCCATCAATAGACGGTTTGTAATTTCCAGTTCATCAAATCATCTTACTTTTGTTGCTTTCTTCCAATCCTCTCCTCTCTGCAACTTTTAATTGATAAATTTAAGAATGAATATATATGTTTTAAGAAATTTCAACATTCAACTGAAGCTTCGGTATTTACACAAATGCCGCAAAGCCTCTCAAGAGCATAGCTAAACAAAATGGGGGAGAAGGACAGATATTTTTGAGGGCAAAATCGAAAAAACAATTAAGAGCAAGGTGATGACAATCAACTTGTGCCTATGTATTGAGCATCTCATTGTACCGTAGGTACGATCTCTGTCTCTGCAACTTCATTTGCTCATGGAATTGAGCTATGAAGTGCTCCGCCTTGAGATCGATC
>QLOD02000010.1:1041748-1052659 GCA_003260245.2 Sideroxylon spinosum
TACTGTTATTTAATTAATTTATATGATTTATATTGTCCGATTTAAAAATAATTTGTGTGATATCATTAATAAAAACGCTGTTTGAGATCTCATTTTTATCCGTCTAAAAATACTATTACATATATCGTTTCCTCAAAACCTCAAACGACCAAACAAATAATAACACACACGAAATTGTACTAAAAGTAAATCCTTAAATGGCTAATATCATCAAGATTCATCTGTGAAGCCTCGACTAGTATTATAGCCATCATCGGAATAAGACTCAAAGTCAGCAAATGCGAGATCAAATAATGATAGCCTAATTTCACGTACTTTAGATTCACACTTTTTAGAAAATTCGAAAGTCTCCAACTCTGATGGATCTGAACCCCAACTGCACCTCTTCCACCACCAATGTTGACTCGTGCATCACCTCTTCCATCCATGGCAGTGTTTCAACTCTATCTCAAGTCTACCAGTAGTGAAAAAAAAACGAAAGATTTACAAATATAAAGCACGAGTAAATGCTTGAAGGAGAAATCGAAGAGAAAGTTTACGGATGTGCTTCTTGTTGAAATATAAACTTGATTTTGGGCTTATTGGTTTTGGGTCTTAGTTGTCTAAATAAAAGCCTAAATTCTAGAAAGTAAAAATATGTTCTAGAAAAGTCTTTTTTAGAAGTCTAGAATATTCTATAGAAGAGTGTAGAATATTATAGTAGATTTGTAATTATGAAGAAAATTCTAGAGAGTCATTTGTAGCCATTAGATTAGAATTGTGGTGGCATAATCCTAATCATTGGTTGAGGAGGTGCCACTAGTATAAATAGGGATGAAGTTTTTGAGTTTGTATCAAGCAAAAAAGCAAGAAGTGAGAAAAAATATAAGTAGTCTCTTTCTCTAAATTATCTCTCCCATTTTCAAATATCTCCTCCACTACTAAGATTTTATTCCAACAAAGTGGTATCAGAGCCTTAAAATCCTTCCTAGAAAGATGGTGAGTAGTGGTATGATTCCCTTCCAAGTCCTAGCACTCAACAAAAGCAACTACGACAATTGGAGCATCAAGATGAAAGCTCTCCTTGGCTCCCAAGACGTATGGGAAATAATAGAGAAAGGCCACACCGAGCCAAAGAATGAGGGTAGTGGCCACACCGAGCCAGAGAATGAGGGTAGTCTATCTCAAACTCAAAGAGATAGTTTGAGAGACTCAAGAAAGAGAGACAAGAAGGCTCTCTATCTAATCTATCAAGGATTAGATGATGATGCTTTTGAGAAGATTTCAGAAGCAAAATCAGCTAAGGAAGCATGGGAGAAGCTTCAAATCTCTTACAAGGGAGCAGATCCAGTCAAGAAGGTACGTCTTCAAACCTTAAGAGCCGAGTTTGAAACCTTGCATATGAAAGAAGGAGAAGTCATCTCTGACTACTTCTCAAGAGTCTTAACGGTGACCAATCAACTAAAGAGGAATGGTGAAAAGTTAGATGATGTAAAAGTTATGGAGAAAATTCTTAGATCATTAGATCCAAAGTTCGATCATATCATCGCCATCATCGAAGAAACAAAAGACTTAGAAGCCATGACAATGGAGCAACTTTTGGGTTCGTTACAAGCTTATGAAGAAAAGAAAAAGAAGAAGGACGGGATCGTGGAGCAACTACTCAAGACTCAAGTTAATTCAACTAAAGAAGAAAGTGATCGTAATGATAAAAGCCAGCAAAGACGAGGTCGTAATCAAGAATAAGGACAAGGTCGTGAATATGGACATGAACGAGGTTGGAGGCCCAACAACGACAATGACAACAACTTTCAAAGAGGAGAAAGCTCAACAAGAGGTCGTGGGAGAGGCAATCTAAAATCAATGTATAACAAGAAACGAATTAAGTGTTACAATTGTGAAAATTTTGGTCATTACGCTTCGGAATGTAGAGCTCCTAGCAATAATAGAGTTAAAGAGAAGGCCAACTACGTTGAAAAAAGAAGTCAAGAAGATGGTACCTTGTTGCTGGCTTATAAGGATAATGAAATAGGTGAAGATAATAGATGGTACCTAAACACCGGTGCAAGCAATCATATGTGTGGAAGAAGAAGCATGTTCGTGGAGCTTGATGAATTTGTGAGTGACAATGTGTCTTTTGGAGACGAATCCAAGGTAGCAATAAAAGGCAAAGGTAATATTCTCATCCGATTAAGGAATGGGGAGCACACATTCATTTCAAATGTCTATTATGTGCCGAATATGAAGAGTAATACCTTGAGCCTAAGACAACTCTTAGAGAAAGGTTATGATATTCACTTAAGAGATAATAACCTTTCTATAAGAGACAATGTTAGTAAGTTGATCGCTAAGGTGCTGATGTCAAGAAATAGAATGTTCGTGCTCGACATTCAAAATGATGTTGCAAAATGTCTCAAGACATGCTACAAAGATGCAACTTGGCTTTGGCATCTTCGATTCGGGCATCTCAACTTTAGAGGCCTAGAGTTGTTGTCCAAGAAAGAAATGGTGAGAGGATTACCTTGTATTCGTCACCCCGACCAAGTGTGTGAAGGATGTCTACTTGGGAAGCAATTCAAGAAAAGCTTTCCAAATAAGTCAAACTCAAGAGCTCAGAAGCCGCTAGAACTCATACACACTGATGTGTGTGGTCCAATCAAGCCAAGCTCACTTGGTAAGAGTAACTATTTCCTTCTTTTTCATAGATGATTTCTCAAGGAAAACATGGGTATACTTCTTAAAGCAAAAATCCGAGGTCTTTAAAGTCTTCAAGAAATTTAAAGCTGTTGTGGAGAAAGAGAGTAGCTTAGTGATCAAAGCTATGAGGTCCGATCGAGGAGGAGAATTCACCTCAAATGAATTTGAAGAGTATTGTGAGACCCAAAGAAGTACATCTTTATTGGTTACGACACCAACTCCAAAGGTTACAAGCTCTACAATCCTGATCACCAACTCCAAAGGTTACAACCTCTACAATCCTGATACTGGAAAGACAGTCATCAGTCGAGATGTTATATTTGATGAAGAAAGAGAATGGAATTGGGGACCACATGATGAAGATTACAATTTTTTTCCATACTTCGAAGAAGATGACATGGAGCAACCAAGGATAGAGCAAGCAAGAGATGAACCTACTACCCCATCAGTTTCACCAACTGCGAGTTCTCAAGAAGACGAAAGCTCAAGTGAAAGGGTTCCACGCTTTAAAAGCATACAAGAACTCTATGAGGTAACTGAAAATCAAGATAATTTTACTCTTTTTTGCCTCTTTGCTGATTGTGAGCCCATGAACTTCCAAGAAGCTGTGGAAAACAAGAATTGAAAAAATGCTATGGATGAAGAGATAAACGCAATCAAAAAGAACGACACATGGGAGCTAGCTTCACTTCCAAAAGAACACAAGGCGATCGGTGTAAAGTGGGTGTACAAAGCAAAGAAAAATGCCAAAGGAGAAGTCGAAAGATATAAGGCTAGATTGGTAGCAAAAGGCTATAATCAAAGAGCCAGCATCGACTATGATGAGGTATTTGCTCCCGTTGCTCGACTAGAAACTATTAGACTAATTATTTCATTGGCAGCTCAAAATAATTGGAGGATACATCAAATGGATGTGAAATCTGCCTTTCTTAATGGAGTCCTTGAAGAAGAAGTCTACATTGAGCAACCACAAGGCTACGAAATCAAGGGAGAAGAAGACAAGGTTTTCAAGTTAAAGAAAGCACTTTATGGGTTGAAGCAAGCTCCAAGAGCCTGGAATGCTCGAATTGACAAGTATCTATAAGAAAGAAATTTCATCAAATGTCCATATGAGCACGCACCCTACATCAAAAACCAAAATGGTGATATCTTGATTGTATGCTTGTATGTAGACGACTTGATATTCACAGGTAGCAATCCAAGCATGTTTGGTGAGTTTAAGAAAGAAATGATGAACGACTTCGAGATGATCGACATTAGGCTCATATCTTACTAGCTCGGTATTGAAGTAAAACAAGAAGACAAAGGCATCCTAATCACTCAAGAAGGCTATGTTAAGGACGTACTTAAGAAATTCAAGATGGATGACTCTAATTCAGTTGGCATACCAATGGAATGTGGAATCAATCTATCAAAGCATGAGGAATGAGAAAGAGTTGATCCAGTACTCTTTAAGAGCTTGGTTGGAAGTTTACGATACTTGACGTGCACAGGTCGGATATTCTCTATGCAGTTGGAGTTGTCAGCCGGTTCATGGAGAATCCAACAACAACTCATTTGAAGGCGGCAAAGAGAATTCTTCACTATCTTAGAGGTACAACAAACTTTGGCTTATACTATTCTGTTTCTGATGATTACAAGCTTGTCAGATATAGCGATAGAGATTGGAGTGGAGATATAGATGACCGTAAGAGCACAAGTGGCTTTGTTAACTATATGGGAGACACTGCCTTTACGTGGATGTCAAAGAAACAACCGATTGTCATCCTTTCCACATGTGAAGCGGAGTATGTAGCTGCTACTTCATGTGTTTGACATGCAATTTGGCTTCGAAATTTATTAGAAGAGTTGGGTTTTCTACAAGAAGAGCCAACCAAGATTTGCATGGATAACAAGTCAGCAATAGCTTTGGACAAGAACCCAGTCTTCCATAATCGAAGTAAGCACATCGATACATGGTATCATTACATTCGAGAGTGTATTATGAAGAAGGATGTACAACTCGAGTACGTGAAGTCTCACGATCAAATAGCTGATATCTTCACAAAGCCTCTCGAGCAAGAAGACTTTGTGAAACTGAGAAGTTTGATTGGAGTAACAAAATCAAGTTTAAAGTGGGGTGTTGAAATATAAACTTGATTTTGGGCTTATTAGTTTTGGGTCTTAGTTGTCTAAATAAAAGCCCAATTTCTAGAAAGTAAAAATATGTTCTAGAAAAGTCTTTTTTAGAAGTCTAGAATATTCTATAGAAGAGTGTAGAATATTATAGTAGATTTGTAATTATGAAGAAAATTCTAGAGAGTCATTTGTAGCCATTAGATTAGAATTGTGGTGGCATAATCCTAGCCATTGGTTGAGGAGGTGCCACTAGTATAAACAGGGATGATGTTTTTAAGTTTGTATCAAGCAAAAAAGCAAGAAGTGAGAAATAATATAAGTAATCTCTTTCTCTAAATTATCTCTCCCATTTTCAAATATCTCTTCCACTACTAAGATTTCATTCCAACACTTCTCACTGCATCAGGAACCACGAAGAAAACGCTATTTAAAACAATATTTTTAGGTAGGTGAAAATACCATTTCAAATAACGTTTTTATTAACGATATCTGTTATAGCCTAGAAGTAAATAAAATTATTATCTATTTTAATTATATTTTTTTATTAGAATTAGTTAGCTTTAAATGTGGACCATTGGATTTTTTTATTGAGATATGATTTGAGATTCACTGTAACTTAGGTGGACATGTTTACACCTAATTAAGAGGCTATATATAAATATATAGGACGTATCATTTAGAATTTATTATTATTCTAGTTAAAAGAAAAGAGAGAGAAGAGAAGAATCAAACGGAAGAGAGAGAGAGAGAGAGAGAGAACTTGCGCCAGATTAGTGTTGAAAGATTAGTGTTTCTTTTAATTGTTTTTTTCTTCATTAAACACCAAGCATTGATGAGATTGGGATAAATTAAAGAGAGTTAATCAAGTGAGTTGTGGCTTTCGACTTACCTGGGTGTACATTGATTTACAGTAAATATATAAATATATGAGAAATATAGAGGAAGAGCTATTGTTACAATTGAATTGAAATATATATAGATGATTTCCATGAGGAATTATCTATATAATGTATAGTAAAATGGTGTTTTACTATTCAATCTAAATGCATGTCTATATCTATATAAGAGAGTGTGAGAGAGAGAGAGGCGGGCATTGGGGAGGGAGGGGAGAGAGGAACTGATGGAGAAGAGGCTGGAGAGAAAGAGAGAGAGATGGACGTTGGGGGAGGGGTTGATGGGGCAGTTGAAGAGAGAGAGAGAGAGGCGTTAGGAGTGTTTTTGTTTATTGAAAATTTTGAAAATTTAAAAGTTAAGGAAAGTAAATTATTTTGAATATTTGTATTTGATTTATAAAAATTATACATGGTAAAATTTTAGTTGAAAATTTTAAACACTTTTGGAGTTTTATAAAAAATTTTGAAACAAATGTTAGTCTTTTGTAGATATTTTAAAAAATTGGATTGATATTTATATGAATAAGGTGGAAACTTTTGAATTTTTTGGAGTTTTTTGAGTTTTTTTGAATTCAAACGTCACCTTTACACATGCCAAATTATATTTCTGTACATTTTTTAGTTCATCGTTAAATTTGTTCAATTACTAGGATTATTTTTCTTTTTAATATGTTTAATTTTATTTGGGGTTATTTTTATTTCGTACAAATTTAGGTAAATTTTTTAAGAAATTGGACTGATATTTATACCGTAAAATTTTATAAAATCCCAAAAGTTTTTAACTTCTCAGCTAAAATTTTGCAATGTTTCAACGAATTATGATGGATTTTTTAAAAGTTGGATTGATATTTGTACCAAAAAAGTGAAAACTTTTAAAGTTTTTTTTTGGAATTTTTTGATTTTTTTTTTAGTTTTAAACACTCCCTTTTTGTGCATTGTGAGATTTTTTTTTTCATTTACAATTTCAATTTTAATGTATTTAGTATTGAAATTTTAAATACATATACTTTTATATTTTTTGGATTTACTAAAAATTTTGAATTTGAGTCATTTTTAATCATTGAATTTGCTCAATGGCCAAAGTTATTGTTATTTTTTTTCCACTTTAGTTATCTTTCTGTCACAACCTTGGTATCTTTTGAATAATTATTTACACATGAAATTATATTTTCGTGCCTTTAGGCACAAGTAATTACCTGAGGAATTATGGAAGTATATATATATATATAGCTGATTTCCATGAGGAATTATGGAAGTATATATATAGATGTGTTGTACAGAAATGGATTGGAAAAAAAAATTTCTTCACATGATGGATTGATGAGGGTTACTGTGAATGTATATTTATATATGAGTTTTTTTTTTAACTGATAATTTAGATAAAAAAATGAGAGAATACTGTTACGAAAATAGAATTTCGAAAAATACTATTAATGAAAATGCGATTTAATGTCGTGCTTTTAAAATGATTGAAACCGTAATTTAATTTCGCGGTTATTGTAGCAAATCAAAAAAACCGTCAAATGGCTATTCTTAACTGAGTCAAAAACCGCCATTTGAAATGGTAATTCTTGACCAACCCAAAAAGTGTTATTTGAAAATGCATTTTTGGCGTTCACTTAACACTTCAAAAAGCCCTACTGTTCTCGGTCAAAGCCCTCTATTCGCAGTTTCTCTCTGGGTCCTCCTCTCCGTTTAGTCCATCTCTTACTCTCTGTAATCGCTTCTTCAATGCCTCAGCATTGTTACTTTACAAAGTTTACTGTTAAGGTTTCCGTTGCAAATGAAGTGCCATTTTAGGCATCTTAAAGAAGAGAAGACTCACTGTAATTAGGAAGGTTTTACCTAATCAAGGAAGAATGAAGTTGCATTATGCAGTGAAGAAACTCCAGAATTCAAGCAAAATTGAAAGATAGGTGAATACAAAAAAAAAAAAAGAAAAAAAAAAAACAAATTTCAGTTGGAGGTTTTGGTGGGAAAAAAGAAAACGTCAAGAATTGCCATTTCAAATGGTGGTTTTTGGCTGGTCAAAAATCGCCATTTCAAATGAAATTTTTTTATTTATTACAATAATCACAAAATCAAATGGCTGTTTCAGTCATTTTAAAACCGTGATATTATACCGCGTTTTCATTAATAGTATTTTCTGAAATATTGTTTTTTAATAGTATTCTCTCATTTTTTTATCTAAATTATCAATAAAACAAAAAAAAAACCTCATATATATATATATATATATACGAGAGAATGAAAGTCAACAAGGGATGATTGTTAAAAAAAAAATAGGCGTTACTTTAATTATTGGTGTTAATTAATTTATTAAATGAGAGTTGGAGTTTACATTTAGTAATTTATTAAATGTAACTTTAAAGTAGACATTAAATAATAGGTATCTAATTTTGTATATCCAAGATTGTGACGAGTCCTCCTATTTTATTTTACAATTACACCTTTGGACATCAGGTGAGTGATTTAGCTTGCTAGTATAAATTTTGTAAATTATTCCATGTATAAAGGTTTTCAAGGTTAAATTTTTTGAATTGTTTCCTATGAAAAATTTTATTATTTTAATAATAGATTATATGTTTTATGCTATTGAATATAAGGAAAATTTGTTTGAACACTTATGTTCGTTTGAAATTGGTGAGTTTGTGGTGGATAATTAATTGTAGTTATTGGAATTAAAATAAAAGTCCATGGGACAGACTCTTTTAGTGGTATGATTCTGGAAACTAAGTAACAAGTCCATGAAAACCGTAGTAACCCTAGTTCTCAATAATTGTAGGAACAGGCTCGCAAAAACTATAGTTACTCCAATCAGATCGGCTTAGGGAAAAACTCAAGAGGCAGATAAGGTGACTCTAAGTGCAATATTGGATCCAACGGGTACTGTCCATGTAAAAGTATATTGACACATTCTATATTTTATTTTTATATATCTACGGATTAAAGTTTGTCGTTATTGTTATGATTGACAGGTTAAATTATGAATGTTATTATAGTCTGACATACAGATTTTGAAATTATTATTGTTTATGCATGAATATTTTTACTAGAAAATTTTTCTTAGCTAAATTGTCTGTTTGAAAAATGTATTATTTTCAAAATTACTATTATTATCATTCAATGGGCTTTAGCTAACCCTTCATTATATATTTTTCAGGTGAATATGGAGGGAACTAGTCATGAACTTTAGCAGTTGGGACTTAAAGTTGTGGCCTCTTGAGAAAAAATCTTATGAATATTTTATGAATTTCATTTAGAAGTTAGACTAGAGTTTTAAAAATCTAGATTAATTTAAACATTGATATTAGTTGTTTTGAGTTTGGATGTTAACATATTTCTTTAATTTTTTAATTTAAGATGAGAAGTTTATTTTATCATTATTATTTCTTTTGTTGATTTTAAATTTTAAATAAAGATTAGGCTTTCGTGTTTTTTGAGTTAAATCTTGGGGTGCTCAACTGATTAAATAACGGTAAGATAAACAAAAAAAAAAAAATCCTTATTTACCTTTTATTTATTTATTTTTATTTGAAAGCTAAATCCTCGTTTACCCGTGTTGACATGTCTGCATTACCTTTTACCTTTTCGAGTCATTTAGTTTGATGTAAAATATTTTATATTAAAGGATATTTTTTATGTAAAAATTTTATAAAAAAATTATATTTATTTTTTTAGTGCTTAGCTTGAAATATTTTTTTCGAACGCTTCTCATAAAAGATAATACAAAAAAGAAGCGAACGAAGAAGATGGAGAGAGCCATTTTTTTTTTTCCAAAAATAACTAAGGAATTTAAAGAAACGAAGTTATTTTTGAATATTCAAAAAAAATTTATTTTATGTAAAATATTTTTTAAAACAACTAAAATTGAGTAAATTACGTCCAAACAGACGGAGTCTGCAATTTTAATATTTTCACTTTTATCTTTGGTTATTATTAATGCAAGCTTTTCGAGATTATTTTGCTGCATATAAATTGTACATAATGTAGAGATTGTAGGTAACAAAATGGAAAGAAAATATTTGAGACATAAGAAATCAAATTAGGAAATTAACTTGTTGGCTAATGGTTTTTATTTTATTAATATTTTTAATTTTCATTTATTTAAATTTCATAGTTTCATACAGGAGTTTTGCACAACAATAATGAATTTTATAATTTAATAATATCTATATATATATATTTTGGTAAGTAATATAATTTGGATTAATAGGAGAAAATGTATAAATATCTAAGGGGTATACCCCTGATATATAATAGTATAACTCTAACTATTATTTACTTTTATACAAAATTAGGAATCTCTCATTTTGAATACAAAGTTATATTCTCAATGATATAATTGACATTCTTAAATTGAGTAACTCTTATCCGAGCTTCTTGTTTGATGAGTTGGACAATACTATCGATCGAAATTGAGATACCTTTGAAGATTCTTGCATTCTTTTCAATTCATATATGATAAATAATAGATGTCTAAGTAAGTTTACATATTGAATTTGCGAATATTTTCTTGCTAAAATTTCTCAATGCCCATTGAATTTCTCTTGTCTAGTTCTGTTTCTATCTTGGAATGTTACCAAGTGACGCAAAGTTGTTCCTAATTCATCAAAAAAAAGGCAAGCAAAGAATAGATGATCAAAATTTTTATTGTGCTGATTACATAAAACACAACAAGAATTGTAGTTAACCCCCAGTTTGCAATGTGGTTGAAAATGTTTAATTTCCTACAACTGGCAAGCCAAGCAATGAAGTTATGTCATGGGATGTGTTTGGAAACCATAATAGCTTGTGCTAATGGACAGGTGATTGAGGCTGTCTAACAGTAGCTCATGAGGAAGCCGTTGCATAAATACCATTATTAGATGCTGTCCAAATGAATTTATCTGATTGGGAGCTATTCGAAATATAAGGTGGATTGTTTGATTGGCCCCAAAGGGTGCCAATTACTATACCATACTAATTTCGTGCTTTATAGCTGATACTATAAAACAAAATAGATTTTATGTAAAGTTAGGGCTATTTATATTCTACAAATAATCTCTTACACTCGCGTTATCTTTTCTATTAAGTGAAATTGCAAACCTCTCTTTTTTACATTAGTTATTCTTATGTATTATTTTAAATGACATATTTACTTTTCATAAGGAAATATTTAAAAATTTGAACAAATACCCTTAGATCTAAAAAAGAATAAAATAATTTATTTTAAAGACTAAAA